>OW240915.1:334667651-334706366 GCA_933207985.1 Pelobates cultripes
ACAGACTGAATATGGCAGGATATAAAACATGGTATAACAGACGGCACAGACTGAATATGGCGGGAAATAAAACATGGTATAACAGACGGCACAGACTGAATATGGCGGGATATAAAACATGGTATAAACAGACGGCACAGACTGAATCTGGCAGGATATAAAACATGGTATAAACAGACGGCACAGACTGAATATAGCGAGATATAAAATATGGTATAAACAGATGGCACAGACTGAATATGGCAGGATATAAAACATGGTATAAACAGACGGCACAGACTGAGTATGGCAGGATATAAAACATGGTATAAACAGACGGCACAGACTGAATATGGCAGGATATAAAACATTGTATAACAGACGGCACAGACTGAGTATGGCGGGATATAAAACATGGTATAAACAGACGGCACAGACTGAATATGGCGGGATATAAAACATGGTATAACAGACGGCACAGACTGAATATGGCGGGATATAAAACATGGTATAAACAGACGGCACAGACTGAGTATGGCAGGATATAAAACATGGTATAAACAGACGGCACAGACTGAATATAACGGGATATAAAACATGATATAAACAGACGACACAGACTGAATATGGCAGGATATAAAACATGGTATAACAGACGTCACAGACTGAATATGGCGGGAAATAAAACATGGTATAACATACGGCACAGACTGAGTATGGCAGGATATAAAACATGGTATAACAGACGGCACAGACTGAATATGGCGGGATATAAAACATGGTATAAACAGACGGCACAGACTGAATATGGCGGGATATAAAACATGGTATAAACAGATGGCACAGACTGAATATGGCGGGATATAAAACATGGTATAAACAGACGGCACAGACTGAATATAGCGGGATATAAAACATGGTATAAACAGACGGCACAGACTGAATATGGGGGGATATAAAACATGGTATAACAGACGGCACAGACTGAATATGGCGGGATATAAAACATGGTTTAAACAGACGGCACAGACTGAATATGGCGGGATATAAAACATGGTATAAACAGACGGCACAGACTGAATATGGCGGGATATAAAACATGGTATAAACAGACGGCACAGACTGAATATGGCGGGATATAAAACATGGTATAAACAGACGGCACAGACTGAGTATGGCAGGATATAAAACATGGTATAAACAGACGGCACAGACTGAATATAGCGGGATATAAAACATGATATAAACAGACGGCACAGACTGAATATGGCGGGATATAAAACATGGTATAACAGACGGCACAGACTGAATATAGCGAGATATAAAACATGATATAAACAGACGGCACAGACTGAATATGGCGGGATATAAAACATGGTATAAACAGACGGCACAGACTGAATATGGGGGGATATAAAACATGGTATGACAGACGGCACAGACTGAATATGGGGGGATATAAAACATGGTATGACAGACGGCACAGACTGAATATGGCGGGATATAAAACATGGTATAAACAGACGGCACAGACTGAATATGGCAGGATATAAAACATGGTATAACAGACGGCACAGACTGAATATGGCGGGAAATAAAACAAGGTATAACAGACGGCACAGACTGAATATGGCGGGATATAAAACATGGTATAAACAGACGGCACAGACTGAATCTGGCAGGATATAAAACATGGTATAAACAGACGGCACAGACTGAATATAGCAAGATATAAAATATGGTATAAACAGATGGCACAGACTGAATATGGCAGGATATAAAACATGGTATAAACAGACTTCACAGACTGAGTATGGCAGGATATAAAACATGGTATAAACAGACGGCACAGACTGAATATGGCAGGATATAAAACATTGTATAACAGACGGCACAGACTGAGTATGGCGGGATATAAAACATGGTATAAACAGACGGCACAGACTGAATATGGCGGGATATAAAACATGGTATAAACAGACGGCACAGACTGAATATGGCGGGATATAAAACATGGTATAAACAGACGGCACAGACTGAGTATGGCAGGATATAAAACATGGTATAAACAGACGGCACAGACTGAATATAACGGGATATAAAACATGATATAAACAGACGACACAGACTGAATATGGCAGGATATAAAACATGGTATAACAGACGTCACAGACTGAATATGGCGGGAAATAAAACATGGTATAACAGACGGCACAGACTGAGTATGGCAGGATATAAAACATGGTATAACAGACGGCACAGACTGAATATAGCGGAAATAAAACATGGTATAACAGGGACGTACAGACTGAATATGGCTGGATATAAAACATGGTATACCAGACGGCACAGACTGAATATGGCGGATATAAAACATGGTATAAAACAGACGGCAATAGACTGAGTATGGCAGGATATAAAACATGGTATAAAACAGACGCACAGACTGAATATAACGGGATATAAAACATGATATAAAACAGACTCCACAGACTGAATATGGCAGGATATAAAACATGGTATAAATAGACGTCACAGACTGAATATGGCGGGAAATAAAACATGGTGTCATACGTGGCACACCTCGAGTAATATGGCAGGATATAAAACATGGTATGTTCATTTGCAATAAACTGAATATGGCAGGATATAAAACATGGTATAAACAGACGGCACAGACTGAATATAGCGAGATATAAAATATGGTATAAACAGATGGCACAGACTGAATATGGCAGGATATAAAACATGGTATAAACAGACGGCACAGACTGAGTATGGCAGGATATAAAACATGGTATAAACAGACGGCACAGACTGAATATGGCAGGATATAAAACATTGTATAACAGACGGCACAGACTGAGTATGGCGGGATATAAAACATGGTATAAACAGACGGCACAGACTGAATCTGGCAGGATATAAAACATGGTATAAACAGACGGCACAGACTGAATCTGGCAGGATATAAAACATGGTATAAACAGACGGCACAGACTGAATATGGCGGGATATAAAACATGGTATAAACAGACGGCACAGACTGAGTATGGCAGGATATAAAACATGGTATAAACAGACGGCACAGACTGAATATAACGGGATATAAAACATGATATAAACAGACGACACAGACTGAATATGGCAGGATATAAAACATGGTATAACAGACGGCACAGACTGAATATGGCGGGAAATAAAACATGGTATTACAGACGGCACAGACTGAATATGGCGGGATATAAAACATGGTATAAACAGACGGCACAGGCTGAATATAGTGAGATATAAAACATGGTATAAACAGACGGCACAGACTGAGTATGGCAGGATATAAAACATGGTATAAACAGACGGCACAGACTGAATATGGCAGGATATAAAACATGGTATAAACAGATGGCACAGACTGAATATAGCGAGATATAAAACATGATATAAACAGACGGCACAGACTGAATATGGCGGGATACAAAACATGATATAAACAGACGGCACAGACTGAATATGGCAGGATATAAAACATGGTATAAACAGACGGCACAGACTGAATATGGGGGGATATAAAACATGGTATGACAGACGGCACAGACTGAATATGGGGGGATATAAAACATGGTATAACAGACGGCACAGACTGAATATGGCGGGATATAAAACATGGTATAAACAGACGTCACAGACTGAATATGGCGGGAAATAAAACATGGTATAACAGACGGCACAGACTGAGTATGGCAGGATATAAAACATGGTATAACAGACGGCACAGACTGAATATGGCGGGATATAAAACATGGTATAAACAGACGGCACAGACTGAATATGGCAGGATATAAAACATGGTATAAACAGACGGCACAGACTGAATATGGCAGGATATAAAATATTGGTATAAACCAGATGGAACAGACTGAATAATATGATCGGATATAAAACATGATATACCAGGACGGCATTGTGACTGAATATGGGGGATATAAAACATGGTATGACAGGACGGCACAGACTGAATATGGGGATATAAAACATGGTATAACAGACGGTACTGGTGACTGAATATGGCAGGATATAAAACATGTATAAACAGATGGTACACGACTGAATATAGCGAGATATAAAACATGATATAAAACAGACGGCATTGTGACTGAAATATGGCGGATATAAAACATGGTGGTATAACAGACGGTACTGTACTGAATATAAGGAGATATAAAACATGATATAAACAGACGGCACAGACTGAATATGGCAGGATATAAAACATGGTATAAACAGACGGCACAGACTGAATATGGGGGCATATAAAACATGGTATGACAGACGGCACAGACTGAATATGGGGGGATATAAAACATGGTATAAACAGATGGCACAGACTGAATATGACGGGATATAAAACATGATATAAACAGACGGCACAGACTGAATATGGCAGGATATAAAACATGGTATAAACAGACGGCACAGACTGAATATGGGGGGATATAAAACATGGTATAACAGACGGCACAGACTGAATATGGCAGGATATAAAACATGGTATAAACAGATGGCACAGACTGAATATGGGGGGATATAAAACATGATATAAACAGACGGCACAGACTGAATATGGGGGGATATAAAACATGGTATGACAGACGGCACAGACTGAATATGGGGGGATATAAAACATGGTATAAACAGATGGCACAGACTGAATATAGCGAGATATAAAACATGATATAAACAGACGGCACAGACTGAATATGGCGGGATATAAAACATGGTATAACAGACGGCACAGACTGAATATAGCGAGATATAAAACATGGTATAAACAGACGGCACAGACTGAATATGGCGGGATATAAAACATGGTATAAACAGACGGCACAGACTGAATATGGGGGGATATAAAACATGGTATGACAGACGGCACAGACTGAATATGGGGGGATATAAAACATGGTATGACAGACGGCACAGACTGAATATGGCGGGATATAAAACATGGTATAAACAGACGGCACAGACTGAATATGGCAGGATATAAAACATGGTATAACAGACGGCACAGACTGAATATGGCGGGAAATAAAACATGGTATAACAGACGGCACAGACTGAATATGGCGGGATATAAAACATGGTATAAACAGACGGCACAGACTGAATCTGGCAGGATATAAAACATGGTATAAACAGACGGCACAGACTGAATATAGCGAGATATAAAATATGGTATAAACAGATGGCACAGACTGAATATGGCAGGATATAAAACATGGTATAAACAGACGGCACAGACTGAGTATGGCAGGATATAAAACATGGTATAAACAGACGGCACAGACTGAATATGGCAGGATATAAAACATTGTATAACAGACGGCACAGACTGAGTATGGCGGGATATAAAACATGGTATAAACAGACGGCACAGACTGAATATGGCGGGATATAAAACATGGTATAACAGACGGCACAGACTGAATATGGCGGATATAAAACATGGTATAAAACAGACGGCACAGACTGAGTATGGCAGGATATAAAACATGGTGGCAAACAGACGGCATAGACTGAATATAATGGGATATAAAACATGATATAAAACAGCATCTACACAGACTGAATATGGTGGTGATATAAAACATGAGTAACAGACGTCAAGCAGACTGAATACATGGAAATAAAACATGGTATAAAGAGATGGCACAGACTGAATATAGCGAGATATAAAACATGGTATAAACAGACGGCACAGACTGAGTATAGCGAGATATAAAACATGATATAAACAGACGGCACAGACTGAATATGGCGGGATATAAAACATGATATAAACAGACGGCACAGACTGAATATGGCAGGATATAAAACATGGTATAAACAGACGGCACAGACTGAATCTGGGGGGATATAAAACATGGTATAAACAGACGGCACAGACTGAATATGGGGGGATATAAAATATGGTATAAACAGACGGCACAGACTGAATATAGCGAGATATAAAACATGGTATGACAGACGGCACAGACTGAATATGGGGGGATATAAAACATGGTATAAACAGACGGCACAGACTGAATATGGCGGGATATAAAACATGGTATAACAGACGGCACAGACTGAATATGGCGGGAAATAAAACATGGTATAAACAGACAGCACAGACTGAATATGGCGGGATATAAAATATGGTATAAACAGACGGCACAGACTGAATATAGCGAGATATAAAACATTGTATAACAGACGGCACAGACTGAATATGGCAGGATATAAAACATGGTACAAACAGACGGCACAGACTGAATATAGCGAGATATAAAATATGGTATAAACAGATGGCACAGACTGAATATGGCAGGATATAAAACATGGTATAAACAGATGGCAGGATATAAAACATGGTATAAACAGACGGCACAGACTGAATATGGCAGGATATAAAACATGGTATAAACAGACGGCACAGACTGAATATGGCGGGATATAAAACATGGTATAAACAGACGGCACAGACTGAATATAGCGAGATATAAAATATGGTATAAACAGATGGCACAGACTGAATATAGCGAGATATAAAACATGGTATAAACAGACGGCACAGACTGAATATAGCGAGATATAAAACATGGTATAAAGAGATGGCACAGACTGAATATAGCGAGATATAAAACATGGTATAAACAGACGGCACAGACTGAGTATAGCGAGATATAAAACATGATATAAACAGACGGCACAGACTGAATATGGCGGGATATAAAACATGATATAAACAGACGGCACAGACTGAATATGGCAGGATATAAAACATGGTATAAACAGACGGCACAGACTGAATCTGGGGGGATATAAAACATGGTATAAACAGACGGCACAGACTGAATATGGGGGGATATAAAATATGGTATAAACAGACGGCACAGACTGAATATAGCGAGATATAAAACATGGTATGACAGACGGCACAGACTGAATATGGGGGGATATAAAACATGGTATAAACAGACGGCACAGACTGAATATGGCGGGATATAAAACATGGTATAACAGACGGCACAGACTGAATATGGCGGGAAATAAAACATGGTATAAACAGACAGCACAGACTGAATATGGCGGGATATAAAACATGGTATAACAGACGGCACAGACTGAATATGGCGGGAAATAAAACATGGTATAAACAGACGGCACAGACTGAATATAGCGAGATATAAAACATTGTATAACAGACGGCACAGACTGAATATGGCAGGATATAAAACATGGTATAAACAGACGGCACAGACTGAATATAGCGAGATATAAAATATGGTATAAACAGATGGCACAGACTGAATATGGCAGGATATAAAACATGGTATAAACAGACTTCACAGACTGAGTATGGCAGGATATAAAACATGGTATAAACAGACGGCACAGACTGAATATGGCAGGATATAAAACATTGTATAACAGACGGCACAGACTGAGTATGGCGGGATATAAAACATGGTATAAACAGACGGCACAGACTGAATATGGCGGGATATAAAACATGGTATAACAGACGGCACAGACTGAATATGGCGGGATATAAAACATGGTATAAACAGACGGCACAGACTGAGTATGGCAGGATATAAAACATGGTATAAACAGACGGCACAGACTGAATATAACGGGATATAAAACATGATATAAACAGACGACACAGACTGAATATGGCAAGATATAAAACATGGTATAACAGACGGCACAGACTGAATATGGCGGGAAATAAAACATGGTATAACAGACGGCACAGACTGAGTATGGCAGGATATAAAACATGGTATAACAGACGGCACAGACTGAATATGGCGAGGATATAAAACATAGTGTAAACAGGCGGCACAGACTGAATATAGGCGGGATATAAAAACATGGTATAAACAGAGCTGGCTAGACTGAATATGGCGGGATATAAAACATAGTATAAACAGGCGGCTGTAGACTGAATATGGCGGGATATAAAACATGAGTACCAACAGGCGGCACAGACTGAATATGAAGCCGGGATATAAAACATGGTATAAACAGGCGGCTGGGCGAATATGGCGGGATATAAAAACATGGTATAACAGACGGCACAGACTGAATGTAAAGCGAGGATATAAAACATAGTATAAACAGGCGGCGCAGACTGAATATGGCGGGATATAAAACATGGTATAAACAGGCGGCTGGAGCTGAATATGGCGGGATATAAAAACATATAGTATAAACAGGCGGCACAGACTAGAGTATGGCAGGATATAAAACATGGTATAAACAGACGGCACAGACTGAATATAACGGGATATAAAACATGATATAAACAGACGACACAGACTGAATATGGCAGGATATAAAACATGGTATAACAAACGGCACAGACTGAATATGGCGGAAATAAAAACATGGTATTGCTGTGACGCGTACAGACTGAATATGGCGGATATAAAACATGGTATAAAACAGACGTACGCTGAATATAGTGAGATATAAAACATGGTATAAACAGACGGCACAGACTGAGTATGGCAGGATATAAAACATGGTATAAAACAGACGGCACAGACTGAATATGGCAGGATATAAAACATGGTATAAACAGACGGCACAGACTGAATATAGCGAGATATAAAACATGATATAAACAGACGGCACAGACTGAATATGGCGGGATACAAAACATGATATAAACAGACGGCACAGACTGAATATGGCAGGATATAAAACATGGTATAAACAGACGGCACAGACTGAATATGGGGGGATATAAAACATGGTATAACAGACGGCACAGACTGAATATGGCAGGATATAAAACATGGTATAAACAGATGGCACAGACTGAATATGACGGGATATAAAACATGATATAAACAGACGGCACAGACTGAATATAGGGGGATATAAAACATGGTATAAACAGACGGCACAGACTGAATATGGCGGGATATAAAACATGGTATAAACAGACGGCACAGACTGAATATGGGGGGATATAAAACATAGTATAACAGACGGCACAGACTGAATATGGCGGGATATAAAACATGGTATAAACAGACGGCACAGACTGAATATGGCGGGATATAAAACATGGTATGACAGACGGCACAGACTGAATATGGCGGGATATAAAACATGGTATAAACAGATGGCACAGACTGAATATAGCGAGATATAAAACATGATATAAACAGACGGCACAGACTGAATATGGCGGGATATAAAACATGGTATAACAGACGGCACAGACTGAATATAGCGAGATATAAAACATGATATAAACAGACGGCACAGACTGAATATGGCGGGATATAAAACATGGTATAAACAGACGGCACAGACTGAATATGGGGGGATATAAAACATGGTATGACAGACGGCACAGACTGAATATGGGGGGATATAAAACATGGTATGACAGACGGCACAGACTGAATATGGCGGGATATAAAACATGGTATAAACAGACAGCACAGACTGAATATGGCAGGATATAAAACATGGTATAACAGACGGCACAGACTGAATATGGCGGGAAATAAAACAAGGTATAACAGACGGCACAGACTGAATATGGCGGGATATAAAACATGGTATAAACAGACGGCACAGACTGAATCTGGCAGGATATAAAACATGGTATAAACAGACGGCACAGACTGAATATAGCAAGATATAAAATATGGTATAAACAGACGGCACAGACTGAATATGGCAGGATATAAAACATGGTATAAACAGACTTCACAGACTGAGTATGGCAGGATATAAAACATGGTATAAACAGACGGCACAGACTGAATATGGCAGGATATAAAACATTGTATAACAGACGGCACACAGACTGAGTATGGCGGGATATAAAACATGGTATAAACAGACGGCACAGACTGAATATGGCGGGATATAAAACATGGTATAAACAGACGGCACAGACTGAATATGGCGGGATATAAAACATGGTATAAACAGACGGCACAGACTGAGTATGGCAGGATATAAAACATGGTATAAACAGACGGCACAGACTGAATATAACGGGATATAAAACATGATATAAACAGACGACACAGACTGAATATGGCAGGATATAAAACATGGTATAACAGACGTCACAGACTGAATATGGCGGGAAATAAAACATGGTATAACAGACGGCACAGACTGAGTATGGCAGGATATAAAACATGGTATAACAGACGGCACAGACTGAATATGGCGAGGGATATAAAACATGGTATAAACAGGCGTCACTATTTGAAATGCCTTTTTCATATTAAGATTTGTGAGTTTAACCTTGAAATTATCTTAACTATAGTGATTATCACACTATTTTGGTCTCTTGTATTTATATTCATGTAGATCTACCTTTGCACATTTTATAATGAGGATTTTTGAGGAACCTTGTATTTCTACATCCATAACTGAAAAGGGTCACTTACTTTTTTCACATCTATGAGTGTTTTCACTTGTACTGGGAAAGTGTTGAACTACTTATTAAGGGATATAAAACATGGTATAAACAGACGTGACAGACTGAATATGGCGGGATATAAAACAGGAAGATGTGATTATTAGGAAGTTGGCTGCCACAGGCCATGATGGACGCCTAAATGATATAAGAACATTTTGGTTTAACAACAGATAGTACTGCAGGCAAGAAGAGAAATGTGCTGGTTATTTATTTTGTGACCCAGATGACTCACAATTGAAATAATATATTTTTTTAATCTCCTCCCAGCAATGTGCTCGCCTCCTTGTGGTCATGGAGGAACCTGCATGCGACACAACATGTGCCAATGTCCAACTGGATGGGCTGGTCCTGGCTGTCAGACAGGTAGGTATTCTATCTATATAACACTCACCTGAGAGGGCAGAACCTGCCTACCAGACACTTAGATATTCTATGTATATAGGGACCTACCTGGGAGGGCAGGCTGTCGGACCTACCTGGGAGAATGGCTGTCAGACAGAGATATTCTATGTATATAGGGACCTACTGTCACAGCACAGCCTGAGCCCTGCAGACAGCAAGGTGTGGCTGCCCCTTTAAGAGACCTGGCTAGGTTTGAACTCAGTGCTCCAGTCAGGTTCTCTGCCATGACATCCACCAGGGGGCTTCAGTTTCATTTTGCATTTTTCTGCAAACTGACCCCTTGCCTGGATTAAGCAGCACTGAACCACCTGCAACTCTTTTCCAATTTGGGTCAGCTGCATCTAATTAGCAGGCTGTAAAAATCAGCCCTGCCTGAAAGCTAGTATCTGGTAATTTTGCCTGTTTGGTTTTTCCTGTCGGATCCCTGCCACTCTGCTGACTGATTTCCTGGACTCTGGCCTGCTTTACCGACTACGTTACTCCGCTGCCAGCCCTGAATTCTGCTTCTCGTCTGACCCTGCCTTTGGATTTCCCCTTAATCTGTGCTTCTGGTTTTTGCCTCCTTCCTGTGCCATCTCCTGCAACTGGGCTCCAACTCCTGGTAAACCGTTACATAAGTACCCAGGTGACTGTTACACCTACCTGGGAGGGCAGTACATGGCTGTCAGACAGACATATTCTATGTATAAAGGGACCTACCTGGGAGGGCAGAACCTGGCTGTCAGAACTTATTGAGATAAACCCTGGAGCCTGGATATTATAATAGATTAATGTATTGCCAGGTTCCCAGAGGGAATGGAATAAATACTTGTGTATTAGGGAGGATAGGTATTGCCAGGTTCCCAGAGGGAATAGAATGGCTGCTCCTTTTACGAATGCCCAATTTAGTAGACATGCAGGTTATTCACTAAAGTGAGAACACAAAACCTGGCAACACATTAATGTGTTGAAATCACAGATTTCGATAACGGTGACATTGACGGGCTTCTCATTTTAGCTGTAATTTCTATACATTAATCCACAGGATTGTTTCTATTTACCATTTTCCCCCCAAATGTCCATGTCCTTCTCACCTCCACCGAGCGTACATCGCATATGATGTAATGACTTTGGTTTTTCTCTTTAGCGGTGTGTGAGCTGCCCTGCACCAATGGGGGGCGTTGTGTTGCTCCTGACACGTGTCAGTGCCCGTCCGGATACAGCGGAGGACAGTGTTTGATTCGTAAGTCTCTCTCAATGGCAGACCTGCTTTATCAGTATTAACCACACTCACAAACTGGGCTTTTGGTGTAGGATGACTTTATCAATCGTCAGAGGGCTATTTCAAGATTCATTATCACTCTAGCCCTCAGTACTTGTTAGGAAGTAATCTGATGCCATTCCTTGGTAACGGGGCAAACCATTTTACAACAGTTTGCATTGTTACCTGGGTCCCCATCGAGTGCCAGAGCTTCTCTGTAGGCAGCTGCTGTCATTAATATAGTAGCGGTGGGGGGTTCACCCCGAGCAGCCCTGTTTTTGGCCCCTTTGTATCATGTGAAATGTGCTGGGACATTTTTTCAGTTGGGCTGCAGTATCCATGCTGGCATTGCCTTGAGGAAATCAGGGGCCCATGGACCTTAAATAATGCACTGCACCGGGCCCCTGTCACTTTGGGAGTTCCCCCATGGCCTACTGGCAGGAAGTGAGTTCAGGTCACTTCCTCCCAGCAAACTGGGCACCACATGGGGAGGAAAGGAGGAGGAGAGGGACTGAGGAAGCCTGGAGTCTCAGACTCCCATCAGCCTAGGTGAGCCAGCTCTCACTGGACGCCAGGGAAGCCACCCTTCTGTGCCCAAAAAGTTAGGAAACAGGAAGGTGGTAAAATATGTAAATTTTGTGTGTATGTGTACTTGTGTGTCTGTTTGTTCACCTGTGTGTCTGTATGTACCCATGTTTGTGTGTGTGTGTGTACCTATGTCAGTGTCCCTGTAGGACAGTGTGTGTGTGCATATTTGTGTATTTGTCGTGGCTGGCACTACCATAAGGAGACATGGGCGCTCGCCTTTAGAGTGCACCGGCTGAGGGGCACAATATCTAAGTGACTGGATGGAGGGGAGGGCACAAGACTCTTCTCCTGCCGGTCAATTAATGAAGTGTGGCTGAACTCCGCCTGCACCTCCGTCCACCTACCGGCTCTGTAGTATGCCGCAGGCTGTTTGGAGGGGTCGGAGATCTAAATCACGTCATATCCCTGCTCTCTGTGTTCCGCACAAGGCGGTGGTGCCTTAGTGACGAGGCTAGGCTGAGAGGGTCGGCAAACTCAGGAACAGCCATGGGCTCAGGATTGTAACTCTAACTAATTTCAGGCATACCAGGAAGGCATGTATTAGATTAAGGCCCCAAGACGTCATTTAGATGATTAGCAGGATATCATGGCAGGGATGATGTCACCATCCATGCATTACTGGACTCTGTACATGAAAATATCAGGCAGATCATGTGATGTATGTATTTTGAATACTATAGTAAATAAAGTAAATGTCTATTATCCCTAGCTGTCTGCTCTCCGTCCTGTCTGAATGGAGGAAAATGCATTGATGTCAATAAGTGTGTGTGCCCCAGTGGGTGGATGGGGGCCCGTTGCCAGATCGGTAAGAACCAATGGACTGTATCTTGCATTGTTACCTGCGTATGTGTTCTCACGCTGTTTATTTTTCCAGAACCGGTACGCTGTGAGAAGAAATGTGAAAATGGGGGGAAATGCATGGGGTACAACACCTGCCGCTGCCCACTTGGGTTTCTGGGGACACAGTGTGAGACTGGTGAGAGAATTCGAGAAGCAATATAAACTGGACTCTTCTTTACTGCTTTATAAAACCCCAAACCAGCTAACAATGAATAGCAGCAGGGAACAAAAACAGTCTCAGAACACGCCTGGCACCATAACCACTACTGCCCGCCTGGAGTGTTCCTTTAATGTAATAGCTCAATCAATTTTCCTTTCCTCTAGCGGTGATTGACCCTTGTGTCCCCCCATGTCAGCATGGGGCCACATGCCAGCAGTTCAACAAATGTGCCTGCGCAGAAGGCACCGCCGGACATAGATGTGAAAAACTGTGAGTAATGGCAAGGATTATGGGATACCAGTATAGGAAGCTGTGAGTAATGGCGGCATGAGTGTGAAGGATTATGGGATGTCTGTATAGGAAGCTGTGAGCAATGGTGGCATGAGTGTGAAGTGAAAACAGGGAGTCATAGGAGTTGTAATTTATAAAGTGTGTCAGTTTAAGTTTTCCTCTTCCAGGACTTGTCCTATTGTTACCACAAAGGTGAGCACATCGCGGGCTATCAGACAGGGGGTGCGAGAAAGCTACGTAGAACGATGCGGCCCCCTAGGCGTCCAACTGTGCACCAAATATCGGTACGTAATTGGAAACTGTGAACGAGTCACACTTCACTCATTCAGTTACAGTGAAATCTAGTACCAGGGTGTTATGGTAACATTGTTACATTGTAACATAACGCAGTAACATAGTTACACAGCAATCTAATATTGTAGTTACAGTGAAATCTAGTATCATGGTGTTATGGTAACATTGTTACATTGTAACATAGTATCACAGCAATTTATTATTGTAGTTACAGTGAAATCTAATACCATGGTGTTATGGTAACATTGTTACATTGTAACATAATAACGCAGTAACATAGTTACACAGCAATCTAATATTGTAGTTACAGTGAAATCTAGTATCATGGTGTTATGGTAACATTGTTACATTGTAACATAGTATCACAGCAATTTATTATTGTAGTTACAGTGAAATCTAGTATCATGGTAAGATTGTTACATTGCTACATAGTAACATAATTACAGAGCAATATTATATTGTAGTTAGATACAAATACAGTAACCTTTTTAGATAGCAATTTATTAACCTATTCCTGTGTCTTGCAATCCTATCGTACTATTCCAGAAAAGAGAGGATCCTGGAAGGATACAAATATTGCTGATAATCTAAAGCCTTTCAAATTATTTCATATTTCTGAATAAACTTTAAAATTATTTAATATTTAGAACAATATTTTAATAATAATGTTGATACTTGTTTTTTTTTATCTATGGTTTTTAAAAATATTTAATATTTTGAGAATCTTTTTAAACATTTATCCAAAACAATATAAAATTGAGGCAATATTCAGGAAACTTATTTAAATCTTTTGGAGTTGATATTGGTCTCTGTGGCACTTTTGCTTTTCTAATTTAACCTCTCTAACGGCTATTCTGCAAATTCTGTTGGCATTTTTATATTTAATAAATTATACCTGTGAGTGACCCATCTGACTTACATTTATTAGTTTAGTTTTTTTGTTGCCAAATTTTTACACTTTTTTTTTTATTTTTTTTTTATTATATTGGTTTCTCATTAAACTCCTTTCTGTTATATCTATAGCTTTGTATTTAGTATATGTAGACCTTGGTGTAAGTTGATAGGTGTTTTATAACAATAATTTAATTTAAATAAAATCCACTTATCTTGCTGATTTTTTTTTTTTTTGTATGGTGGAACTCACAAAGCATTTTTAAAACATTTAATCCATTGAATGCACATCTGACCATATGATCCATGTTTTCTAAACATGGTGTCTTATTTTAGAATTAATCAGGTGCGCGTTCACGTCCAGGTCTATGTAGTTGGCTACAAAATCCAATGCCCAAGCAGAACCAAAGTGTGAGGGGTGGAGTTACAACCGACTTCAGAATTTCTTGATGTAACACACGTTCCGGCAACCAGCAAAATCTTCCCCAAATAACACCAATCGTGGCCGATGGTCTCTTCACCAATATATCGGCATATTTATATGTGTAATAAATCGATTCCTTCTCCCGTTAATTCGATTGTCTAAAAAAAATAAAGAATATAATTCTATAAAGTGTAATAATTCATGAATGTAATTTGAGACTAATATTTCTGTGCTTGTTGATGTAATAAATCTGCTTTTTACTTAACATTGGTTCACTTTTGTTATGGAGTAATTCATTTCTGTGCCTCACACAGACTTGCTACACACTTCCTGAAAAATAGTTTCAATTGTTTACCATCCCTTATTGCACACTGTGTTTTTAATTTAGAATTTGTTATCTCCTATTCTGTTAATTTGCTACTGGAGTCTGCAGCAGCCTCCTGTGTTAATAGAGCTGGAGATAAGAGTGTCTAAAAGTAAACACACCGTGCTGTCAAATCTGATTAAAAAATGAAACCATTTTTCATGCAGACTGTGTCAGTCACAGCCAGGGGAGGTGTGGCTAGGGCTGCAAAAAACAGAAGCAAAAGGTGATTTAACTCTGCCATGGCAGAGATTTGAGCAGTGAGACTGCAGGGGAATAATCTATACACCAAAACTGCTGCATTAAACTAAAGTTGTTTTTAAAGCCTATAGTGTCCAATTGGTAAGGTGTCAGCAAACTTTTAGCTTCAAAGGATTTTATAGGCATCCATCTTCTCAATTAAGTGATCTAGGTAACACATACCTGTCTTTTTTTTTAACCCTGCAGCTGAACACAATAGCACTTTGTAGAAAGGAAGACAGCCACTAGAGGCACTTCTGTAGCTATAACCAAATTCTAATTAATTGTAGCTTAAATGACTTTCCTAGAGAGTATCTGGCACAGTGCAGCGTGGTACTGCGCATCAGCCTCCCACTGCTTCTTTATGGGTGGCAGCACAGAGAGCTGCACGTCGTAGGATGTAAGATAAGTACATTTTACCTTTTAAACCCGGCATGACCCACGTCCTACATAGGAAGAGAAACATAACATTACATAGACACATAGTTACATAGCTGAAAAAAGACTTCAGTCCATCAAGTTCAGCCTTCCTCACATATGTTTTTGCGGTTGATCCAAAAGAAGGCTGTGGCAAAGATAGCCACCAATAGACTGAGAGAGGACTTTCAAAATTCGAAACTTGGATTACAATGGCCGTATTGCTATTAGACTGGTTATCCTCAGGCAATCGGTTCACGAACTACATCCCTTGCATTACCCACGAAAGTGTGTAAAATACCGAATGAGAGACCACCCCGGTGCAATTGTGTGTCCCTTATTACCGAAGGCAACAATGTTGCAAAGGCTGGTAATTGAGGTTCGTGTGCGGCCGCCATTTGCCTGTCGAACACGTGGCGGCAGCCATCTTACGCACGAACAGCGGTGTTTGGCCGTCGAGTGTCTGGAACTCAAATCGGACACTCAACTAACCAAGCACCGCTAAGACCTCCAGCACTCCGGAAAGGGAAGAATCTTACGCATGAACAGCCCAGCAGTCGGTAGGATGAATCCCGCGAATGAGGGGATTCATTCGAATGCAAAGGCAAGCATGGATGACAAAGACTTTCGTGACTTTTTACAAGGGAACTGAGACCGACCGCAGGGCCAAAACTCATGGAACTATTTTCAGCTACTGTGCCCGTGCGGTCGGTCAAATCTTTTCCCTTCCATAACCGCCGAACCCCTGGTCCGATCTGGGTGATTTTTGAGTATGTTTCTCACCCAGATCAGGGCTACCAGGGGATCCCTCATTTAAAGGTGTACCCCCTGTATTTGGAGTACATCCAAGAATTGGGGAAAAGTATGTACATTTTAATAAGTTTAACTGTTAAGCTAAGGGGAGGAGATGTGGGGGAGGTACCGACTATGTGATTGGATACTGTAATAATTATGGAAGTTGCCTCCCTTGCATGGGAAAAACACATAAAAACAGAGCTTGTGCATTAAAAGCCAGTTGACTCCCAGACTATGTGTCGTCTAGTCCTTGGGGAGAGGGATTATGCTGTGTTTTATACTTCTGTATGCTGAATCTTTGTTTCCAGCGGAGCATCTTTGGATTAACCCCTTCTACTCCGCTACAAAGACAAAAAAACCCAGTCTTAAACGCTTCCAATTTTGCAACAAACTCGGGAAAACAATAATTTTTGACCCGAAAATAGCAGTCAGATATCTTCTTGGATCAAGCAGCTATTACCCCACTAATTAGAAATGATATCCCTGTATGTTATGTTTTTGGAAGTATTTATCCAATTGATGTTTAACCCCCTTACACCGTAACGACTTTTAGCCTCCGCGACCTCCATTTACTCACCTCCGCCGCGTTCCTCTTCTGGGGGACTGCCCGACATCCCAGGCATTCCCCCTCTGAAATTTAGGCCCCGGGAGCCATGTGATCGCTCTGAAAGAATGATCACGTGGTCAGTATAGCTGGCTTAGGATCTGGCAGCAGGGGGACTGCCTAAAGTCCTACAGTCCCCCTGCTGCTGAAATCATTAAAAAAAAAAAAAGTGAATACAGCAATCAGGGATAAAAAAAAAATATATATATTATATATTGCGCATATATACAAAAATTGCAAAAGATAGCACTCCAAGGACTTATATAAAATTTCACTTTTATTTACCTTCAATAAACAGTCTACATATAACAGTCTATATGTAGAAAGGCCATTAGGCCTGAATTTGTGGGAGGAGTAAGTCCCCTACTTAAACTCCCAGCCCCTACTCACCTCTACCGGTTGATCTACCAGTTGATTGTCTATCTCCATAGCAACCAGCACTTCCGGTCCGAGCTTCCCGCCAAACGGCTCCAGTCTCCCGCAGTAAGAGGTGTCCAGTGGAATCCTCCATCCGTCCTGCAGCCCTGCCACCAGCCGTCCTGCAGCCCTGCCACCAGCCTTCTTCCCAGCTGTGGTACTTTGCTTACGGTCACGAGACCGGCACGCTCACGTAAGCTTGTGAGGGAAATAGCGTTCGGCTATTTCCCTCCGTTCGGGCCTAAAAACGTAGGGGTAGGCTCCCTTTTACTATCACATTATCAATTTTCATATACTTACCTATTCGTGCGTTTCCGCGTTCGCGCCACTAAACTAGACGAACGCTCGCTAAACTTACGTTTCATGGGGGCTTTCGCACGATCTAAACTGCCGAACTACGTACAAACATAACTCTAAAGCTAATCTTTTCAATTCTGTTTTCCGTTCGAACATACGCACGAACCATGTACTTATTACTTACCCGTTCGGGCATTTTAAGCGAATTGTGTAAACCTGTTCACCCCTCGCTAACTTTCCTAATTCATGCTATTTCTAATTTTTAACATAAGCAGGTCCCCCGTTCGGCTAAAACTACTGATCCCCTTTCAGTATAATACAAACATTTTGTGCACACAAATTCATATGATTACTCATACTGTCTGTTCGGTTATTTAACTGTTTGTACTACCTGTCAGTAGGAGTTATTAAATACATGTAAAAAACTACAACTATTTATCGAGATGTTGCAACTGGGAGTGATACAACACTCGGATAGCCCCTGGGCGTCTCCGGTAGTCTTAGTGCCAAAACTTAATGAAAAGACTATCTCAGATGCCTACCCTATGCCCCGAATCGATGAGCTCCTAGATAAAATGGCCAGGGGCCAGTACTTCAACACAATAGACTTATGCAAGGGGTACTGGCAGATACCACTAGCTGAGGACGCCATCCGGAAGTCCGTGTACCCCGTTTGGACTATACCAATTTAAGGTAATGCCATTCGGGATGAAGAACGCCCCGGCTACTTTTCAGAGGATGGTGGATTGGCTACTGGATGGGTCACAGGAGTATGCTTGCGCATACTTAGACGATATTGCCATCTTTAGCAACTCCTGGGACGAGCATTTAACCCACATAGGAGTCATACTCGACCGTATTATGGAGGCAGGGTTAACTCTGAAGCCTAGCAAGTGCCACGTAGGGATGGCCGAAGTACAATACCTAGGGCACAGGGTAGGGAGCGGGCAACGAAAACCTGAACCGGCCAAGATAGAGGCAGTAGCAAAGTGGCCAACCCCCCGCACTAAGACCCAAGTCCTAGCATTTCTGGGTACCGCCGGGTATTACCTGAAATTCGTGCCTAATTATAGCGCCATAGCCAAGCCCCATGTAAAAAACTACAACTATTTATCACCTAAACTGTGTTTTCTGGTTAACTATGTCTAAAATATTAAAACCATAGCCACTGTATCTTAATAATCAGTTCTTTTTCTACACCCATGTGGTTAGTAATCTATGTTTTACGTTCCTTTATCTAATAAAATAAATTCCTCCTGACACCAAACAAAAGGGCAGAATTCTATTAATTCCACAACAACCCTGTTCAAATATACATATATTATTATTACACGATGATCTAGGGTAACACTGGTAAAACCCATAATATTTTATTTTAATTTACTACGTTTTCTCCTTAAAGTTACGCAGTCATTAATCCTGCCCTTGTCACATTTCTTTGGCTCCACAGATTGCCTCGGTTTCTCTTATTTCTGCTTAAAGTTAGCAAATTCAAGGTCTTGTATTTACAAACCCAGGTATAGTATTTACTCACCATGTTTTCAGTCATGTCCATGCCTCAATAGTGCATGCACTCTAAACTTATCACAGTGAAATTGGTTATTTATAGCTTACTATCACAGCATTCACAAATTATTAAATATTTAATGGGTTTAATCCATAGCTCCAGAATTTTTCTAGGCCTCCACCGGTTTCTACGAAGGAACCGGTGCTCATCCTAGTACCCGTATAACAAATCAAGGTATATTTCTCTACTCATTACAGGACTTTTTCATACAAGACCTAACGCGGTCTCGATTCATTACGACTAACTCTAGGTCCTACGTCCTTGGTGTGATAAATTCTCTCCTTTTTTCTTAACCAGGAATACGGTCATACTGCCATCAGGCAAGAAATTACCAACCTACCTGTTAAGACACCCCCAGTGTCTTTAAGCAAAACCGCCGTTTAGTCGACCTTCCCCATCTGTAATATCAATAAGCTCCGTTCGCATAACCTGTAGTGCACGAACCAAATGCAGGGGAAGCGGCAATCTCCCGACCGGGATCCGTGAACGGCTCCAAACTCCCGAACGGCAATACACGAACTGCTGCTAGCCGCCGAACAATAACATCCACCAAGCGGCTTTCGTTTCCATCCAGCAGTCTCTAAACGTGAAGAAGAAATCCCCCCAATAACGAGACAGAAGCTCCGCATTGAGGGTCAAACAGGATCTGGCTTTACTGTGGGCTACCTGCCCGTATTTATGCAGGTCTCCCACTTGGTGGACACTCCCCTAGGGGACCAAATGGGAGACTTAAATGACAGACAGATATGGGGACATTCCAGACACACAGTCACAGTGTTTACCCACAATGCACTATGATTCCCTCCCCTCTGCCCTGGAGATAATTACCAAGTAACTCAATTATCTCCAGGACAAAGCCAGTCGCCATTTTAAACATAAAACCAGAAAAGACATAAAAACATATAATTTTACAATAACGGAACATTCTGCATTCGTATCACATATCCCCAGATAGCCTGGATCTGAGTGCATATTATTGTCGAATAGCGCTCAGATCCCACACACATAGTTCAATCGCCATGGAGTCAAAGTTCTTACAGTCTTTCGGTATGCGATTGACTCCATGGGAAGGCTATCAGGGTTAAGTCCTTTTGTATGCTTCAAAACTCCCGAACGGCCGGTGTTCGTATGCTTAGAGAGGGTTCCGAGAAGGGCTACTAAACTGGTTCATGGATTGCGGGATAAAACTTACCAGGAAAGGTTAAAGGATTTTAACATGTATAGCTTGGAGGAAAGACGAGACAGGGGGGATATGATAGAAACATTTAAATACATAAAGGGAATCAACACAGTAAAGGAGGAGACTATATTTAAAAGAAGAAAAACTACCACAACAAGAGGACATAGTCTTAAATTAGAGGGACAAAGGTTTAAAAATAATATCAGGAAGTATTACTTTACTGAGAGGGTAGTGGATGCATGGAATAGTCTTCCAGCTGAAGTGGTAGAGGTTAACACAGTAAAGGAGTTTAAGGCATAAGGCTATCCTAACTATAAGATAAGACTAGGGACTAATGAAAGTATTTAGAAAATTGGGCAGACTAGATGGGCCGAATGGTTCTTATCTGCCGTCACATTCTATGTTTCTATGTTTCTTTCGTGGAGGCAGCCAAGCGTTCCGTTGTTTCAGCGGTGTTCGCCAGAAAAAGTGTCCGTTTTTAGTTCCATGAAAATAGAGCCGAACACCGCTGGGCTTTCGCGTGGTTTAAAATGGCCGCTGCCTCATGGTCGACATACGAACGACGACCACCCTGAATTCGTGTAATTGAGAAGTGTCTGCGGTTAACCACAACGTTCTAATTGAGATCAATAGGTTAACCAGCAGCACACTTCTCTCCTGGGTGGCCGTCCGTTCGGCAGGTTTGTTCGGGAAAAAACAGTCATTCGTATGGCTGGGCTATAGAAAACAGCCATTCACACGAATAGGATAGAAACAGACGAATACACCTGAAATGAGCAGACAGATGGTTCTGTCACACGGCTCCCTCCTTGTGGGACACTCCGGCAGACCCGGCTTGACCCTTTGGCGGGTCAACTTGGGGATGACCGGACTAAGAGGTGGTGGAGACGTCTGTTTGCCGAGATAACACATCTGCATTCCCGTTCAGCTTACCGGGTCTGTAGCTGATGGTAAAATTGTAGGGCTGCAATGCCAAGCTCCATCTCAGTAGTCTCCCATTGTCTCCTGAGACCCGGTTAAGCCAAACGAGTGGGTTATGATCAGTCACAAGGGAACACTCTTGCCCATATAAGTAGGGACTTAACTTTTTCAATGCCCAGACCAAGGCCAAACACTCCTTCTCCACTGCCGCATAACTCACTTCTCTGGGTAACAATTTTCTGCTGAGATGTGCGACAGGGTGCTCTCCTCCATCTTCCCCGACTTGGCTCAGCACAGCCCCCAGTCCATATATGGAAGCATCTGTATGGATGAGAAAACGTTTGTTAGGGACTGGGCAGCCAAGACAGGGGCATTCACAAGGGCCTGTTTCAGTGCCTGGAACGCGGCTTCACAAGCCGGAGACCACAGGACCTGCTTAGGCAAGTTCTTCTTTGTCATGTCTGTCAGGGGCTTAGCAATAGTGCTGTAGTCAGGGACAAAACGTCTGTAGTACCCTGCCGTCCCCAAAAAGGCCAGTACCTGGGTCTTAGTGGTAGGTGTGGGCCAGTTAGCCACTGCCTCTACCTTGGCTGGCTCTGGTCTCTGGCTCCCACAACCCACTCTGTGACCCAGATACTGTACTTCAGCCATACCTAGATGGCACTTCTCTGGCTTCAATGTCAGGCCAGCGGCCCGAATCTTTTCCAGTACCACCCCTACATGAACCAGGTGTTCCTCCCAGGACCCACTGTAAATCGCAATGTCGTCCAAGTATGCACAGGCAAATTCTTGGAAGCCATCCAGGAGTCTATCCACCATGCATTTTTCATCCCAAAAGGCATGACCTTAAATTGGTACAGGCCAAATGGGGTGACAAATGCCGACTTGGGGATAGCATCCTCGGCCAGGGGGATCTGCCAGTAGCCCTTACACAGGTCTATGGTGGTCAGATAGCGCCCCCTGGCAATACGATCCAGTAATTCGTCTACCAGTGGCATTGGGTAGGCGTCAGTGGGGTCCGCTCGTTGAGCCGCCTGTAGTCCACACAGAACCGGGTGGTCCCATCTTTCTTGGGTACCAGGACTACAGACGAGGCCCAAGGGCTGTCGGAGTGCTCAATGACCCCAAGTTGGGTCATCTCCTGTATCTCCTTCCGCATTCCTTCACGGACTGCTTCAGGGATACGATAGGGGGGCTGTCGTAAGGGGGTCTGTCCAGGGGTCTCTACCTTATGTACAGCTAGGGTGGTATAACCTGGCTCCTGGGAGAACGTCGCCTGCTTCTCCCACAACAACTGCTGTGCCTGTACTCTTTCTGTAGGGTTCAACCTGTCCCCAAGCTGTACAAGGGTAGTGAGGTCAGTCTGGGAATCCCTTTCTAACAAATCTGGAAGGGGTAGATTCTCAGAATCATCTGCAGCTGGGGCACATACTGCTGCAATATTCTCAGGTCTCTCCTGGTACTCTTTCAGCATGTTCACATGAAAGGATCGCTGGACCCTCTCATCTGCACAGCTGGCTATCAAGTAAGTAGTATCGCAGATCTGCGCTACTACCTTGTACGGGCCCTGCCAAGATGCTTGCATCTTGTTGGCCTTCACAGGTTTGAGCACCAATACCTTTTGCCCAACCTGGAAGACCCGCTGTCGGGCACCCTGATCGTACCATCTCTTCTGTCTCCCCTGGGCCGCCTGGAGATTTTCCCTTACCATCAGGGACAGTTTCTCCATGCGGTCCCGGAGTTCCAGAACATATGGCACAATGGGGGTCCCCTCTTGCTCTGTCTCCCCCTCCCAGTGGCCCTGAATGAGATCTAGGGGTCCGCGGACCCTTCTCCCATACAGCAACTCAAAGGGAGAGAACCCAGTAGATTCCTGGGGCACCTCTCTGTAAGAAAATAACAAATGAGGCAGGAATCTCTCCCAGTCTTTGCAAGTATCTGTAAAGGTCCTCAGCATCTGTTTGAGGGTACCGTTAAAGCGCTCGCAGAGACCGTTAGCCTGTGGGTGGTAGGGGTGAGCTAAGTAACGGCTTAATGCCACACACCTTCCACAGCTGCTGGGTGAGCACAGTGGTGAATTGAGTTCCCTGGTCAGAGAGGATCTCCTTAGGGAACCCGACCCTAGTAAAAATTCTAACCAGGGCATCAGCAACCGTCTCTGCCTCTATATTAGACAGCGCTACTGCCTCTGGATAGCGAGTGGCATAGTCCACCACGGTAAGAACGTACTTCTTACCTGATGGACTAGCCCTGGCCAGTGGACCCACAATGTCAACAGCTATGCGGGCAAAGGGCTCCCCTATAATAGGCATCGATAATAGCCTAGCCTTAGGGTGGTCCCCCCGCTTTCCTACCCGTTGACATGTGTCACACGTACTGCAATACATCCGCACAGCCTGGTTAAAGTTTGGCCAAAAGAAATTCTGTGAGATCCTATAGGCTGTGCGGCGGGACCCTAGATGTCCAGCTAACGGAACATCATGCCCTATCTGCAGAATCTCCTGCCGGTACTTTGCAGGTACCACTAACTGTCGATTCGGCGGAGGGGCAACACTCTTCTGGGAGGGCTTAGGGATCCTATATAACCTATCCCCTACCCACTCATACCGCTCTCCATCTATTCCTTCCTCTCCAGCATCTGCCCTGTCTCTGTACTTTTGGAGGGTCGGATCTGCCCGGGTTTCCCTCCCAAACTCCTCTGGGGAATCCCAGCTTAAGGGGACCTGATCTAGGGTACCAGTCGGGGAAGGAGATCTTACCTGGGTCTCATCAGCAGGTGGGCCGGTTCCAGAAGCACGGGTCTGAGCATGGGTAGTCACTGGGTTAACATCAGCAGGGCCCATCGGGCATAGGCTGAAACCAAAGGGGCCAAATCATTCCCCAGAAGAACATCAGCGGGCAAGTCTTTCATCACCCCCACATCCACGTGTCTAGCACCCACTCCCCAATCCAAATGAACCCAGGCAACAGGTAAACGAAACACGGCACCCCCTGCTACCCTCACCGCCACAGTGTCCCCTGTGTGCTGGTGCTTCGAGACCAGGTTCTTTTGGAGCAGTGTCATGGTGGCTCCTGTGTCTCTTAGCCCATTCACCACCCTGCCATTAAGTTTCACCATCTGCCGATGTTGCTGGCGATTATCCTGGTGAGCTGCTTGCACTGGGTCGGCCTCGTGTAGGATGCCCCAGAACTCCTCCTGCTCTATGCAGTGAGCAGCAGGCTGAGGTGGCTGCTGGTTCCCGTTGGCTGGTTTCCTCCAGGATTGGGCTTGGTTGGCACTGTTCAGTGGGCACTCTGGACCCTTGTGCCCCCAACTGCTTGCACCCAAAGCACCGGATGGGCTGTGAATAATCCCGGGCATTGAATCTGGATGGTTGCACGTAGTTGTTCGTCGGTGGTAGTGCTGGGGTGGTGTGTAATGGGGGTTGATAGGCTGAATGAGCTGGAGGCACTGCTGGTCGATACTCCAGTCTGGCAGGGGCTTTGGTAGCTGTACTATCCAACTTACGAGCGTCCGTATATTCGCCTGCCAGACGGGCAGCCTCGGGTAGGGTAGAGGGTTTTCTATCCCTGACCCACTCCCGGACCCCAGCAGGTAGTCTATCAAAGCAGTGCTCCAGCAGGAACACCTGTAGCACCTCCTCCCCAGTTACCGCTTGGCATCCTGCCATCCAGTGGGCTGCGGTACGGTGAACCCTGCAGGCCCATTCTACATAAAAGTCACCAACCTGCTTGTTGGTTTCTCTAAATCGCCTTCTGTAAGCTTCTGGGGTCACCGCATACCTGGCTAGGAGCGCATCCTTCACCGCCCGGTAGCTGGTGATCGCTTCACTGGCCCGGCCGGATAACTTCCCAGAGAGGATGGTGACCCATTCATCTGTGGGTACCTGGTCTAGGGCACACTGCCTCTCTAAGTCCGCCAGGAACCCATCAATCTCGCCCTCTGTTTCAACAAAAATTTTAAATGCAGCAAAGGGTACCTTTTTCCTAGCAAAATTGTTATTGGGTACCTCTGCTGCTGCAGCTCCTCTTTCCCGGAGCGCCTGGTGTGCCGTTACTGCTGCCTGCACATGCTCCACAATGTCTGCGGAGGGGTTGGGGCCAAAATGTGCCAGCCTTATTTGCACTGCCCGGTTAAATTGTAATTCCTCGGGTGTTAAATCCAAAGTACTGGGCACATTAGCTCTCTCCATTCCCGGTGTCGCATCCATTTCTACCAGCAAAGCAATAATCTCCCGTTTCTTTAAGTTGCTTGCTGACCGTCCTCGGCGTTCCAATATATCCTTAAGCGTAGCACGTCTTAACTCCTCATACTGCATTTCCTTTGCTCAATTGGGATGTGTAGCTGACCTCCAGTGCTGTGGGATTCATCCCGTCGCTTGCCACCAATTGTTAAGACACCCCCAGTGTCTTTAAGCAAAACCGCCGTTTAGTTGACCTTCCCCATCTGTAATATTAATAAGCTCCGTTCGCATAACCTGTAGTGCACGAACCAAATGCAGGGGAAGCGGCAATCTCCCGACCGGGATCCGTGAACGGCTCCAAACTCCCGAACGGCAATACACGAACTGCTGCTAGCCGCCGAACAATAACATCCACCAAGCGGCTTTCGTTTCCATCCAGCAGTCTCTAAACGTGAAGAAGAAATCCCCCCAATAACGAGACAGAAGCTCCGCATTGAGGGTCAAACAGGATCTGGCTTTACTGTGGGCTACCTGCCCGTATTTATGCAGGTCTCCCACTTGGTGGACTCTCCCCTAGGGGACCAAATGGGAGACTTAAATGACAGACAGATATGGGGACATTCCAGACACACAGTCACAGTGTTTACCCACAATGCACTATGATTCCCTCCCCTCTGCCCTGGAGATAATTACCAAGTAACTCAATTATCTCCAGGACAAAGCCAGTCGCCATTTTAAACATAAAACCAGAAAAGACATAAAAATATATAATTTTACAATAACCGAACATTCTGCATTCGTATCACATATCCCCAGATAGCCTGGATCTGAGTGCATATTATGGCGAATAGCGCTCAGATCCCACACACATAGTTCAATCGCCATGGAGTCAAAGTTCTTACAGTCTTTCGGTATGCGATTGACTCCATGGGAAGGCTATCTGGATTAAGTCCTTTCGTATGCTTCAAAACTCCCGAACGGCCGGTGTTCGTATGCTTTCGTGGAGGCAGCCAGGCGTTCCGTTGTTTCAGCGGTGTTCAGCAGAAAAAGTGTCAGTTTTTAGTTCCATGAAAATAGAGCCGAACACCGCTGGGCTTTCGTGTTGTTTAAAATGGCCGCTGTCTCGTGGTCGACATACGAACAACAACCACCCTGAATTCGTGTAATTGAGAAGTGTCTGTGGTTAACCACAACGTTCTAATTGGGATCAATAGGTTAACCAGCAGCACACTTCTCTCCTGGGTGGCCGTCCGTTCGGCAGGTTTGTTCGGGAAAAAGCAATCATTCTTATGGCTGGGCTATAGAAAACAGCCATCCACACGAACAGGATAGAAACAGACGAATACACCTGAAATGAGCAGACAGATGGTTCTGTCACACTACCTAACCTGGTACTCAGCCACACTACCAGGTACTTACGTCCTCTTTCGTTACGGCATTCACTACCCCAAGGCCTCAATCAGCCTCTCTCTATAACGTAAACTCGCGTCAGTCGTAGTCTAACCATTCAGATCCCTCACTTCAGGATCTCACGTCGCGCTCCTATCAGTCAACCCTTACCACAAATCATACGCCACCACGTTACGCATAAATACATCAACATCTGTCTTAATCCTTAGGCTTCTTCTACGAGGACAGCAGCAGCCAAGACTCGCTACATATAAACATTCGAAGGTTCCAGCTCTCTATTATAAACCCTTCAAGGTTAGTATCCACACATTACACCAGAATTACCATTCAACCTTTAATATACAAGTGAACTGGCTTGCAGGGTCTAAGCTACCGCCCTAGCTCACCCTAGTAAAAAATCCCGTCCAGCGAGGCCATCTCGCACCTCAACACGGAGGTACGGCCCCACGCCCAAATCATAGTTATATGCCTCGCCCGCCCTACTACAGGGCTGTAGTCAGGGCCTCACCTGTCACGGCCACATGTTTTAAATCTCTTTACAGTCACCAAGAGGCCAACACCCCGCCACCACGTCTGTGGCCACGATTTCTCTAAGCCAAATCATAGGTAGAGCCTCTCACCGCCACTTGGCATTAGCAGGGCCTCACCTATCAAAAATTCACAGTTAAGTTTTTCGCTTAACTTCGCTTACTCACCTTCTAATATCTCATTCACTGAATCATTTTTAGAATGTCTCAAGAACCAGCCCCCATCGAAGAGTTGCCCGAGGAGATCCCGTTTACGCCCATCAGACCAGAGTCTCCATGCGAATCTCTCACCGCCTCAGCTCCCACGTCCTTGAGAGCATGGACTATCCCTAAAATTACGGCCGAACTTAGGCTCAGGGGAATCCCCTTTCCAGCTACAGCTAGAAAGGCGGAACTCTACAGACTGCTCACCTACCAAGCCCCTGAACCTAGGCCAGGCACTAGCTCTCAAGGACAGCCACCAAGCGCTGGCACGTCCACCCAGGATACCCTAGCAGCAATCTTGGCCAACTTACAGACTTTAAGCACCAGGCTATCTAAGGTGGAGAGCGCCATCACCTCCCCAGGTAATACCCTGGGCCTCCCAGTCGCCACCCTGGCAGTCCCCGCTGTACTCCATGCCCCCCCATACTCCCTCCTCCAGCACCAGCCACAGCTATTTCTCCTTTCGAGTCACCAGCTCACTCCGTCCCAGACTCCATCAGGAAAGAAATCCTAGATGGGAAGGACGTGTGTCTGGTGTCTCTGCTTATAGCATTTCAAGACATACTGGAGAACAGGGCATACAATTACGGGGAAATCTCAGTGGTGCTTAAGACTAGAGACCCCAGACTCAACAAAAAACTAACCATACCTCAGTTCGTGATTGCCTTTGGGATATACCGTGATGTCATCTGCATGGTGTATCCCCACAGAAGAGAAGAGCTAGACCTCTACCTCCACAAGGTGGTGGATTAAGGCATCAAGTACGGGGGCTCCTCTTTTTACGACTATCATAAGTCGGTATCAGCAAAGGCGGCAACCCATCTGAAACAGTTCAATGTCAGAATTAAGTGGTGTCAGATGGACACTATTCTGTCGCCACTTCGCTGGTCTCAGGCCCCCGTCTTGCGCCGTATGTAACTCTACATCTCATACTGCAGACTTATGTCCTTCAGAAGTCTATCCCACCACCTCCACTCCCACCCCTAATCCCACTTTCACCCCTCACAACAAATCAGCGGGCGGTCTACGTGATAAGCTGGGTAGGCCCATCTCCTTCTTAGGTAAAGCTCAGGTGTGCAATAATTTCAACGCAGGCTCCTGCAGTTTCGGTGCCTGTAGATTGTTGCACATCTGTTCTATATGCTTTAGGGCACATACCAAGACCATGTGCCCGGCCAGGTTGTCCCCTAACAAATGACTAACCGACATAAATATTGACAACCTGTTTTTTTACCTAAGGACACACCCTAGCAGATTTGGTGGAATATCTGACCACTGGATTCACTCAGGGTTTTTTCACGGGTATTGTAGCCATCCCCACGGGCACACTGGAATGTCCCAATTTATTGTCAGCATGCCAAGATCCAATCTCCACAGATACCCTCCTTTCCGCAGAAATTACCAACGGTTTCATGATCGGCCCCTTCACCTCCTCACCGTTTTCCTCCTGGCGCACTAACCCCATTGTTTTCGCAGTACACAAATATTTTAATAAAAACCGTCTAATTATTGATTTATCGGCACCGCACTCCTCTTTTGTTCCCAGCATAAACCCACTCATACCCGCAGACGAATTCTCACTTCAGTATGTAACAATTGACGATGCTATACAATCCATCAGCTCATCTCGCAGTCGCCCCTGGCTCAGCAAAACGGACATCACAAATGCTTTCAAATTACTACCCATGCACCCCTCACTCTGGCACTTGCACGGTGTTAAATGGCGAGAAAAGTACTACTTCTCCACTCGAATCACTTTCGGTTCTAGAAGCAGCCCCAAACTGTTCGATATCTTCGCTGAAACACTATGCTGGCTGCTTCTGAACGTCCTCAGGTGTCACTCTGTTATCCATTACTTAGACGACTTCTTACTGATAGAGCCAGGGGCACAAACACCAACTGCTATCAGCAATACTACAGCACTTTTTTCCACACTTGGTGTACTATTGTCTCCATCAAAAACAATTGGCCCCACAACTAAATTAACCTTTTTGGGGATAGAGCTAGACTCTGTTACCCTCCGAGCTAGCCTTCCCCACGACAAACTGTTCCGCTTGAGAGGGGAGATAGACATGTTCCTGCAGAATGATGTTTGCACCAGAAGGGAACTTCAGTCCCTTCTGGGATCACTTAACTTCGCCATGCGCATCATCCCGCAGGGAAGGTCTTTTATATCTAGGCTTCTTTGCCTGCTCCATGGGGTACCGGACTCTTGCCCAGTTTCTTTGGACCCCCACGCAAAGGCCGACTTAGCTATGTGGGGGAAGATTTTTGGCAGATTGGAACGGTATCTCCATGTTTATCCCCCCTCTCTCCACTTGTTCACCCATCATCCATACAGACGCTGCAGCCAACACTGGTTTCGCAGCCATCTTCGGGAACCACTGGTTCAGGGGTCACTGGCCCGCTGAGACGGATGCCTTGCCAGGATTCAGGGAGACCTCAGCCCTATTAAAAATTATCACATCGTGGCGGCCGCACACACCTGGGGTCATCTCTGGTCCGGCAAGGCAGTAAAATGCTATTCTGATAACTCGGCGGCTTGCGAAATCATAAACAAGGGGCGCTCATCATCCCTTACCATCATGCGGCTGATTCGCAAGCTGACCTGGCTGACAGCAACCGTCCAGTTTCATATAGTTTGTTTTCACATCCCGGCCACCCACAACACGGCCGCTGATGCTCTTTCTCGCTCTCAATTCCAGGTATTCTTCCAGGCACTCCCTATGGCTCACCACCAGCCATCCAGGACACCACGATTTCACGAGCTAATCCTGGATTAAACACACTTATGCACCACGCTAGGACTCTCACTCACCAAGCACTATCACCCAACACAGCTATCTCATATAATAGGGCACTTACCATTTTTAACAAATTCACTGCAGAATTCGGTTTACAAGGCGACTTCTCTACACAAACCATGGTGGCTTTTGCCTCTTTCTGCTACTTACATCTTAAACTTTCTCACAACACCATTAAACTTTACCTCACCGGGGTTCAGCACCATAGCCTCACCAATTTTCCTAACAACACCCCCTTCTTGTCATCATATCCCATTAAAAAGGTCCTGAAAGGTAAATTAAAGGTTTCAGTTCCACTCACCACTACAAGACTACCTATAGACGGACCTATCTTTAGATCACTTAGCAATCTCCTTGATGAATCCCCGTTCGATCCCAACACAAACCTGGTCATTAAATCTGCTATCTATCTTGCTTTCTACGGTTTTCTCAGACCCAGAGAGTTCACCGTTATTTGTCAAGGAGATATCACGCACAGCCTAAAAACATCACACCTTACTAAGGTGGAGGATCACTACCTACTTATGATCCCATCAACTAAAACTTACCACTCACAACACCCCACCATAATTCCTCTCTTCCCTACCGATAATGCCTGGTGTCCGGTCAAGGCACTAGATCACCTACGGTCAACCCATCACGCGCACTTACCAGACTCACCGCTCTTATCACTACAAGGGCACCCGCTCACCACGGCTAAATTCACGACACACGTCAGGACACTACTATCCAAACTGGGTTACAATCCGGCTTCATTTTCCGGGCACTCATTCCGCATAGGAGCCGCTTCATCAGCCTCTAGCACAAACACCCCGGTCCACATCATCAAGAGACTGGGTCGTTGGAAATCCTCCATATATCATACTTATATACCGTGACCAGAAAAAGAGCTTCGTCAAGCTTTCAGGAACTTGGTTATGTAAAAAAGGCAATAAAGTGTGTATTTTCTCGAACTTCTCTTTTGCCCTCTTTTATTTACAGGCCCACTCGTACGTTGGTTTCGGCACACCACAACCAACTTTGCCCTTTCAGATACTATCCATTACATATTAAATTCCGAGCTCAAGTAGAAAGGCCATTAGGCCTGAATTTGTGGGAGGAGTAAGTCCCCTACTTAAACTCCCAGCCCCTACTCACCTCTGCTGGTTCAGTTGATTGTCCCCACCCACCTACACCCTGTTATCATTACATTCTCCTTGGTGGGCTCTCTTTTATTTACAGGCTATAGAGGGGCTATAGACCTATAAAAGGGACTCCCCCCTTTCCCTACTTACCTTTGTTGGTCAGATGAATAGCCCCACCCTCCACTCCCATTGTTCATATTTCCTCTATGTAAGCCCACTTTTTACCGGCCTACAGCATACGTCGGTTTCGGCACACCTCAACCGATTATTCCTAAAGCTACATCTCTACAACCCATCTTATTCTATATCATATGAGAATGCCCCGAACACAAATAATATTTACATACAGTAACTGCAGATATATATATTTTAATAAAATTTAAATAATAAAAATATTATATTTAATTAATAATAAAACATTTAAACAAATTATCTATATATACAATTTCATTCTAAAAGTATTTTGATATTAATATATATATATAATCAATCAAAATACACTTATAATGAAATTATATCTATATATAAATATATAAAAATAAATAAAAAATATATACATATAAATAGAAATAACTACATAAATAATTACATACATATACATGTAGGATTTAAATACATATATATGTATATATTTAAATTCTACGTGTATATTTATGTAATCTTTTAACATAATTTAGTCATTTTATTATAATTTGAGGGACCAGCCTGACAACCCCGGCAGCAAGCCCAGAAAATTAAATTTGCAAGTCCTATGTTTATCCAAAACACCATAAAACCTGGACATGGGGGGTATTATTGTACTTGGGAGACGTCGCTGAACACAAATATGTGTGTTTATAAAACAGTAAAACGTACCACGAAACAGTAAAACGTACCAAAATGCAAAAAAACTAATATGAATGCTAAATTTGGCCAGCGTTTGTAACCAAGTGGCTACTAAAGAACACTGGACATAGCCCATTCTGAATACCCGGGTTGTCTACTTTTTCAAATGGTATGCCATGGTGGGGTTAATTTTCATTTCTGGGCTGCCATATCGTCTCAAAGGCAACATAGTAAATCTGGTAAATTTCAATTAGCAAAAATAGAAATTGGCAAATCTTATATTTTACCCTGTAACTTTCCAAAACACCATAAAACCTGTACATGAGGGGTATTTTTGTACTTGTGAGACATTACTCTACACAAATACAAGTATTTTAGAGCAGTAAAATATGTAATACTGATGATATCATTGGTGAAAAGGGCAGTTTATTTGTAAAAAAAAATGCAAAGCAACAAATATAAACGCTAAATTTAGCCAGGGTTTGTGACTTAGTGGCTACTAATAAAGACTGGAAATAGCCCATTTTGAATACCCTGGGTTGTCTACTTTTTCAAATGGTATGCCATGGTGGGGTTAATTTTCATTTCTGGGCTGCCATACCGTCTCAAAGGCAACCATCCGGTCTTAAAGGCAACCGGCCCAGCAAACCGAACTGGCAAATTTCAATGGAAAAGGGGAAAGCCCTATATTTGACCTTTGTAAGTTTCCAAGCACTCATAAAACCTCTATGTGTAGGGTACTGTGGTACTCATGAAACATTGCTTAATACAAATATGTCTATTTTATTGCAGTAAAATCTAACAGTATTATGACAGTAACAGTTATGCAGAACTTGAAAAATAACACATTTTCTTATTTTCTCATACTTTTTAAATTTTATTCACATTCAGTTATGTTTCATATATAAATATGTGATATAAAACGAAAGCCCTGTTTCTCCTGAACAAAATGATATATAATAAGTGTGGGTACACTTAATATGAAAGAGGTGAATTATCGTTGAACAACATATATCGCAATTTCCAGGTTTTGTTTACATTTGTCTTGATCACAATTTATACAATTGGCTCTGTCCTTAAGGGGTAAACATCTGTATGGACTCTTCAGGCAGAGAATTCCATATCCTTATAGTTCTTACTGTTAAAAAAAACAAAAACTTTTTGCCTTAGATGAAATCTAATTTCTTCCAGCCTAAATACGTGACCTTGTGTCCTATGGATAGCCCATGAATAGATTTCAAGATAATAGTTTGTACTGGCACCGAATATATTCAACATATATAGATATATACATATTCAGCATATTCAAGGTGTGGTCTTAGCAGCGATTTATAAAGAGGCAAAATTACAAATTCATACCGAGAATTTATGTCCCTATTTATACATGACAAAACCTTACTGGCCTTAGCAACTGCAGATTGACATTGGATATTGCTGCCTAATTTGTTGTCAAAACAATTCCCAAATCCTTCTCGTGAGTGGTTATCCCTAATTCACTACCATTTAGGGTGTAAATTGCTTGTACATTCTTGACCCCAAAGTGCATAACTTTGCATGTCTCTACATTAAATTTAATCTGCCATTTTAGTGCCCAGTCCCCCAATCTATCTAAATCCTTCTGCAGCATAGCAATATCCTACTCACTTTTTATCACTTTGCAAAGTTTTGTGTCATCTGCAAACACTAAAACATGGCTTTCAATGCGTATTTCAAGATTATTTATAAATATGTTAAATAGAAACGGTCCCAAAACAGAACCCTGAGGGACACCATTTACCACTTTTGTCCAGCCTGAAAATTTACCATTAATGACAACCCGTTGTACTCTATCCTTAAGCCAATGTTCTACCCAAGAACAAGACTATTCAAAAAGACCAATTTCTTTTAGTTTGAAGACTAACCTATTGTGAGGAACCGTATCAAATGCCTTGGCAAAATCCAAATAGATCACAGCCACTGCAACACCCTGATCTATACTTCTTCGTAGAATGCAATTAGGTTAGTTTGACATGACCTATATTTCATAAAGCCATGTTGATTATTGCTAATAACAAAGTTCTTCCCAATAAATTCCTGAATATTATCCCTTAATAGCCTTTCAAACATTTTCCCAGTCACAGATGTTAAGCTCACAGGTCTATAATTTGCAGGCAAGGATTTTGAACCCTTTTTAAATATAGGAATGACATCTGCCTTCCTCCAAATTTCCGGTACAATACCTGAAAAAAAAGATTCTTTAAAGATTAAATACAGAGGTTCCCTTTTTTCCCCACCAAGCTCCTTAAGTACCTGTGGGTGAATACCGTCAGGTCCTGGAGCTTTATTTACATTAATTTTCTTTAACTGCTGTCTCGAGTTGTCCTGTTATGGGCTAATGCAAATATTGTATGTAGAGGATGGCATTGGGCTGTCCTCAGAATTATGTGTATTCGTATGTGTTCGGTTAATTTTTGCCATATGTATGTAAAGTGTATGCAGCATTCAACTGATTGATTTATAAAATCACTCCAGTTATTACGCGAGTGAAACTACCGAACAATCAGACCACCCCAGGAATAAGTGTGCCTCCAATTACCGTTCGCAACAATGTTGCAAATGGGTAATTGGCTATCAGTGCACTGTGTGCTTTGTCCTCTGGGTGGCCGCCATTCGGGAGACGTCCACACTGCAGTTAATTCGTGTAGGAACTACCGAACGGCTCCCCGTTCGGTAGAAAGAACCCCACGAACAAGGTGGTTTATCCGAATCCTCTTCAGTCTCCATAACCCAAGCCGTTCGTGTATATTCCCTTTTTCTGTGACCGACCGCAGGGCCAAAATGTATGGAACCCCTTTCGGCTGTTAACTCCAACGCGTCGGTCTTTTTATTACCTCCAGGAAATTCCCGAACCCCTGGTTCGATCTGGGTGATTTTTGAATATGTTTCTCACCCAGATCAGGGCTACCAGGGGATGTGATATTTAAAGGGGTACCCCTATGTTTAGGGGTACATCCAGAAAACCAGGGGAACTGTGTTCTGCATAATGGGATTATGAGTCATACTAAGGGCAGGGGATGTGTGGGTGGCAACTCATGTATGATTGGTGTATTGTATAATTACTGTAAATCCCTCCCTTACATGGGAGAAAGCTTTAAAAGAAGGTTGAGTGATTACAAGTTCAGTTCTGCTCCTGATGCTGTGTGTCGTCCAGTCATTGGGATCTGTATGGGGATATTGTTGGATTGTTTTGCCTGCTGAAAGTATTGCCTTATGGATTTTTAATACTTATTCCTGAGCCTCACTGGGATCTTGAGTGGAGATAACCTGTGAAATATCACCTCTCCTCTACATTGTATTTCTCAAACTGTGTACTTTGTCTTTAAGAGATATTGAAAACTGATAAGGTGTTAGAAATGGAATATATTGTTTTTCATACGTGTTTCTTAAAGCAATACCCTTTTACCTACTTTCAGTACTGTATGGACCGTTTTGCACAAAAAGGGAAAAAAACGCTTAGACGATAATCCCCTTTCAGAGACAGGCACAGCTACTGTAGAATCACCAAAACTCACGAACTGAATACAAGTGAATGCTCCAAACTCCCGAACGGCATACAAGGGAATGCTCCAAACACTCGAACTGCATACAAGGGAATGCTCCAAACACTCGAACTGCATACAAGTGAATGCTCCAAACTCCCGAACGGCATACAAGGGAATAAGGTAGCACTCCAAATACACGAACAGGAACCATACGAATTGCTGCTACCAGACGAACAGGAAAAGCTCCCAAGCGGCTTACACTCCTGGCAATCAGTCCTTAGCAGCATACAGTAAATCCCCCCAAAGACGAGACAAGGCTCCGTGTTGAGGGTCAAGCAGTGGTCTGTTTAATGAGGGCTACCTGCCCAGTATTTATGCAGGTCTCCCACCTGGTGGACACTCCCCTAGGGGACCAAATGGGAGACTGTGACAAGGGACAGACAAGCAGACAAATAGGACACACAGTCACAGTATTTCCCACAATGCATCCTGGCTTCCTCCCCTCTGCCTTGGGAGATAATTGGAAGTAACTCAATTATCTCCCAAGACAAAGGCAAAACTCCATTACACATGTGGGGACACAAAACCAGTATTATACTTTAAAATACATAAAGTAACATTTACTACATAAAACACAGACATGTAACATATCCCCAGATAGCTCAGGTCTGAGTGCACATTATTAGGTGAATGGCACTCAGACCGCATGAATACAGTTTAATCGCCATGGAGCTAAAGTCTTTACACAGTCAGTTTCATACGAATGGGCTCCATGGGATTCCTATCTGGGGTATAATACATTCGAACAAAAATACCGAACACCGGGCCGTTCGTGCACTTCCACCGAACAAGAAGGGAGGTCGGCGGCTCCAGCGGTGTTCGCGCAAAACTGTGTCCGATTTTAGTTCCATGAAAATAGAGGCGAACACCGCTGTGCATTCGTATGTTTTAAAATGGCCGCGACCTCGTGTTCGGGATACGAATGGCGGCCACCCAGCATTCATCAATTAAGCTGCGGTTAACCGCAGCTTCAGGGAGGTTAATTGCCGGCACACTCCAGCTCCCAGGTGGTCTATTCATTCGTGCGGTTGTTCGGTAGATTGAAACTACCGAACAACCGGCAGAAAAGCACGAATACAGCTTTTCTGCAGGCAAAATAAAGTCTTTTAAAAGGGGGCCATAGTCCTAAGGCAGCAGGCGAGCAACCAGGCTTCTCCAATGCAATGTGGCGAGATTGGTCTCGTCACAAGTACATAATATGTTTACGCCATTTTGTCCCAGACAAAATACAATAACAATAATGTATAAACAAGCTTTAAGGGTATGCTACGACTCTTTCAGTACACAATATACTGCGGTAACCCTAAATAGATAAAAATGTTCAGACTTTAAGATGCCATCTTGTCCTAAGTCAGGGAATTTTCCATGTGTGCACTCTTTCATTTTAGTTATTGCCTTGTATGTTTGCCAAGTTAAGGGAGGTCCTAAAATGAATGAAGTAAAAGAAGTGTTACTTTTTCATATATGAACTATGGTAACCCTAAAATGGAGACACCTAAGGTATAAATATGTGTGCTTTTAAATGTTAACACAGAGAGGAGAGATTTGGAGACAGACGCTCCATCTTATAATGACAGAGAGGCTGACATCAGGCCCGGACTGGCCAACGGGCACACCGGGAAAATGCCCGGTGGGCCG
>OW240915.1:334706466-334729738 GCA_933207985.1 Pelobates cultripes
CGATGGCAGTGGGGCGGAGGCCGGCAGGGGAGATCACAGAATACCCGAGCGCCGGCCCCGCTGTGTGCCTCCATGTGCCGGTGGGGAGATCAAAGATCTCCCTCACCGGCCCACAGGCACTGTTACAGGCGGCTGCAGGCTGGGGAGGGAGTGAGGAGAGAACCTGGTGGAGCTCTAACCAGCAGCTCCGCCGGGTCCTCTCGCGGCAACGCTCAGATCTCGCGAGAGTGAACTCTAGCCTGCAGGTTAGAGTTCACTCTCACCACTGGACCACCAGGGAAGGATGGCAGCATGGTCCCCCTCATGGCACCCCAGGCAGAACGGATCCCCCTCATTGCAGAACGGCTCACCCCCCCCCCCCACCCCGCCATCCCAGGCTAGAGGTAAGAAGGGATTATTAATAAAAAATATATAAATAAATAAATCTACACTTTGCTACACAGCACCCCCAGATACACACAGCCCCCAGACACACACAATAGCCCCCAGATACACACAGCCCCCCAGATACACACAGCCCCCAGACACACACAGCCCCCCAGGACATACACACACAGTAACCCCCCAGACACACACAGCCCCCAGATACACATTGCAGCCCCCACAGACACACACATACACAGCCCCCCAGACACACACACACACAGCTCCCCCAGATACACACAGCCCCCCAGACACACACACACAGCCCCACAGACACACACATAGCCCCTCAGACACACACACACAGCCCCCTCAGACACAGACAAAGCACCCCCTCAGACAGACAAAGCAACCTCAAGACACACACAGCACCCCCAGACACACACAGCCCCCTAGACACACACACAGCACCCCAAGACACACACACAGCATCCCCAGACACACACACAGCACCCCAGACACACACAGCCCCCAGACACAGCACCCAGACACACACGCAGCACCCAGATACACACGCATCACTCAGACACACACAGCACCTCAAGACACACACAGCATCCCCAGACACACACAGCACCCCCAGACACAGCATCCAGATACACACGCAGCACCCAGATACACATGCAGCACCCTCAGAGACACACACACAGCACCCTCAGACACACACACAGCACCCTCAGACAAACACGCCGCACCCAGACACACACAGCACCCCAGACACACACAGCTCCCCCAGACACACACAGCCCCCAGATGCACACAGCCCCCAGATGCACACAGCACCCCCAGACGACACACAGCCTCAGACGCACCACAGTCCCCCCAGATGCACACAGGCCCCCAGGACACACACACACACAGCTCCCCAGACACACACAGCACCCCAAGACACACACAGCACCCCAGACACAACACAGCACCCCAGACACAGCCCCCAGACACAGCACCCAGACACACACGCAGCACCCAGATACACACGCAGTACCCAGATACACACGCAGCACTCAGACACACACACAGCATCCTCAGACACACACACAGCACCCTCAGACAAACACGCCGCACCCAGACACACACAGCACCCTCAGACACACACATCAACCAGATACACACGCAGCACCCTCAGACAGACACTGCTCCCTCAGACAGACAACACCCTCACTCACACAGCACCCACACACAGCATACTTCCACACATATACAACACACACACACCCACATATATATAATAAATAAAATAACTCTCATTGAGTTAACAGACAAAAAAAAAAGAAACCTAGAATAAGACGGCAGATAAAAACACCCTCACACACAGCACCCTTCTTACATACACACACACACACACTGCGCCCCTCACACATACAATACGTCCAAATATATATATATACACACACACTACAGCACCCCTCACACGGCACCACTACACACATTACGCTCCAGATACACGCTAGATCCCTTACCCTATATGCACTCTTAATCCTCTACACACACACACAATCTCCTATACACACTCTGAGTCCTTTACACACTAGATCTCCTACACACTGCCCCTAGCCACACATATTACACCACAAACACAAATGAAATTGACCTATTTACACAATACCACACCACACTCTACACACACACAATCCCACAAGCAGGCTCCAAACACATGCACCATACGCTTTCCTGGCCCTTTTGTCTTCTGGTATCCCACTTATGGAGACACCAGAGACAATTTAAAAGCAAACACAGCGCAAGCATGTTATTAAATTTGCTTGCGCTGGGCAGAACAAATTCAGGGCCTTTTTCTAATGCCAGAGCTCTTCCGCGGGGCTCTGCGCATTGAACCAACATGCTCACTTTGAGAGGGGGCGTGCTTGTCATTAGTGATGACAAAACACACTCTCTCTAGCCCCGCCCCCTTCTTAGGGGGCCGCTCTGATTGAAAAATGCCCGGGCCAAATTTTTTTCCCAGTCCGGTCCTGGCTGACATGATGACATGTTCAGGAGGGTATGTTATTCTATTAAGGATATTTGCAAGCATATAGTTTAATCTTATAAAATCTGCTATAAATCTTTGTAATTTTTGTTATGTCTATATGTATATTTTTTATTTAATAAAATATTTTAAAAGACAAAACTTTATTGCTTAGAAAGACAATCCTTATTTTATATTGTATTCTCAATTATTTATATATTTTAAATAGAGGATCTCTTACTAACTACATGTATTTAAAATTATGGCTAAGATATCTGTATGGTTAGTCCGGCTAATTTCTATGCTTTAATACGTTATAGTGGTAAATAGGAAAACCAGCTGTGGTTACAATCCAATCACAAGTTATCTGCAAGTTTTTTGCAGCAATCATTTGCTTATCTCTTGCCATATGATCCTCATTAATATATACTGAAGGAAAATAGTTATTTAAAATTTTTGCCTTTTCCTTGTCTTCATTAACTAACAGACCCATCTCTGTTTCCAGTGTACCTACACTTTCATTTTATGTTTTTTTAGGGGTTAGTTTTGCATTGTTTGGCTATCAATTTCTCATTTTCTAGTTTAGCCACTTTAATTGCCTTTTTGCAAGCGTTATTGGCTTCCTTATATATAATATAGGATGCCTCTGATTTGTCCGATTTAAATGCCCTTTTCTTATTTTTAATCTCTTGTTTTACTTCTCTACTAAGCCACATTGGTTTTAATTTGTTTCTTTTATATTTATTACCCAATAGTACATACCGAGTAATGTACCTTTCTAATGTTTGTATTCGTGTGTGTTTTCCTAAAACTATAGTATTTATTTAAAATATTCAACCAGTGAAGAGTTCGTCACATATCTGTGATGTTGTTACGGTAATCTCAGGGGATATACAGAGATTCATGGAATTCACATCAGATACCTTTAAAACAATGGAGAGACATGTACTTAGAGGAGAATTTGCAGACACTTGGTTTATCCAGTCAATGCAGAAGCTATAGAGCACGATGATTTGTAGTAAAATGTGTAAAAAGAGATTATATCTTAACATTTTTTTATTTTGAGACTTTTTATAAGGGAGGATGGAGTGAGGTGTAATTAGATTTATCCCAACTTTGGCCGACATGATTAGACTCCTTCTACCTAATAACACCCATCCTGGCCACCCACGGCTGCCATCAGAAATTTTGGGGCCCCTGACAAAGCACAAGGTCTGGGGTCCCCCTCGCTCCCTCCCTCCCCCCTGGGCCCGCCCACGCCCTAACTAGTTCACTGGCAATGATGCAGGACTGAATGTGGTGTGTATAGTGGAAGTGAATTAGAATGTGTGTAATGGATGTTGTGTTTTTGTGTATTAAATACTGTTTGTGCAGTGAATGCAGAGTGTGTGTTTGTGTAGCGGATGCAGTGTGTATAGTGAACGCAGAGTGTGTTTGAGTAGTGGATGTAGTGTGTGTACAGTGATGTAGTGTGTGTTTTTGTGAACTAGATGCAATGTGTTTAGTGGATGCAGTGTCTGTGGTGGATGTAGTGTGTGTATTAGACGCAGTGTCTCTGTATAGTGAATGCAGAGTGTTTCAATATGTGGTGGATGTAGTGTGTGTACTGTGAATACAGGATGTTTGTGTAGTGGATGCTGTGTGTATAGTTAATGCAGAGTGTGTGTCAGTGTAGTGAATGCAGAGTTTGTGCATGTGTGTAGTGACTGCAGCATGTGTGTTCGTGTAGTGAATTTAGAGTGTGTGCTAATGTGTAGTGAATGAAGAGTGTGTGTTAATGTGTAGTGAATTTAGAGTGTGTGTTGTACTAGTGTATGCAGAGTTTGTGTTGTATTAGTATATGCAAAGTGTGTGTCAGGGTAATTTTCACATTCATTTTATATTAAATTTAATTAAATGTTATTCCCCCCTCCCTGCTTCTTACCTGTGTCCAGGGAGGGGGGAGATTCCATTCCCTGGTGGTCCGGTGGCATGGTGGGGCCCCCGGCTCCCTGTTACTGCAGAGGGGACCCAGCACACTGCGTCTGCACATTCAGCTCCTCTCTTCCAATAACTCTCACGAGGAGGGAGAGGGTGGAAGGTAGGTGTCCTGATGTCTGTGTATTAGGAGAGGGTGGGAGGTAAGTCTCCTTATGTATGTGTATTAGTGGGAGGTAAGTCTCCTTATGTCTGTGTATTAGGAGAGGGTGGAAAGTAGGTGTCCTGATGTCTGTGTATTAGGAGAGGGTGGGAGGTAAGCCTCCTTATGTCTGTGTATTAGGGGAGGGTGGGAGGTAAGTCTCCTTATGTCTGTGTATTAGGAGAGGGTGGGAGGTAAGCCTCCTTATGACTGTGTATTAGGGGAGGGTGGGAGGTAAGTCTCCTTATGTCTGTATATTAGGAGAGGGTGGGAGGTAAGTCTCCTTACGTCTGTGTATTAGGAGAGGGTGGGAGGTAAGTCTCCTTACGTCTGTGTATTAGGAGAGGGTGGGAGGTAAGTCTCCTTATGTCTGTGTATTAGGAGAGGGTGGGAGGTAAGTCTCCTTATGTCTGTATATTAGGAGATGGTGGGAGGTAAGTCTCCTTATGCCTGTGTATTAGGAGTGGGTGCGAGGTAAGTCTCCTTATGTCTGTGTATTAGGAGGGGGTGCAAGGTAAGTCTCCTTATGTCTGTGTATTAGGAAAGGGTGGGAGGTGAGACTCTGATGGTGAGAAGTCGGAGAATGACAGATTTTATTTAATAGTGCGTTTCATGTGACATTAAGCTGTCATTACAGTGAGTTACACTCCTCATAGTTAAGATTACTGCTTGCTGAGTATTGAGGAAGGAGTCTTGGTGAGTCAGAATGGGACAAACAGACTGAAAACAGACATTTATCAGGGAATTAAGTGTGGGTCATGGTGGTGTGAATGGGGTGTGGGATGCTGGATTCCGAGCGATGTTATAAAAGACAAGTAATACAAGAAATATGACCTTAATTTCCTGGGAGAAAGGTATGTTAATATATTAACCAAAATACCAACTTAATCCGCGTCTGCCTTCTATAAACCTCGTGTGAAATAGCTCAACACAAAGGCTTCTTACATCTCTCTTATCGCATACCGGCTGCACCTATCGATTTCTGCATGATTTGGGAAGATTTTACACATACACACAGATTGTGACGGATGATAAAATCTGTTCTGTCCTTGTTTAAAATAATGGCTGCATGTGCACACACACACGTTGGTGTGAACAGTGCCCCTGAGACTGTGAGGGTTTGAGAGGGGAGCATTACTTCCCTTTCAGCTCTTGATGCATTGGTTTCTATGATGTCCCTCTGACATTTTAGCTGAGATTATCAATGTTGATCATCTCAGCCAATCCAGTGTATTCCCATAGGGAAACATTAGGAGTCTAGTGTGCATGTGCAGATAAACGCCATGCTGCGCCAATCAAGCGGAGACCATGTGATCGGTCAGCCAAGTTCAGAGAGCCACTAGAGGCATGTTAATCCGGCAATGGAAGCATTGCTGCAGCCATGTATCTATTAAACAGCAATGTTTACAGTTTTGGGGTTAAACAGACATACATAGGTTTTGGTGCCTATGGAGTCCCTTTAATATTAACAAACCCATCCCGTCCTGTTCTCTCTCATTCCCCTATGTGTCCCTGATCTGCTCGAATTTAAATCTCTCTAACAGAAAGGCCAACTCCCGGAGTGGATAACGAAGGGGGAGCATAACTGCTGCCCGGAGAGGTTGACATGGCAACAGGCAACAGGAGATACAATGTTTGGGACGCACTTGGACCGAGGACACTGGGAAATACTTACCAGACCACTGGAGAGCACGCTGAGGGAACTTTATCCGGCTCGTTGGGCTTTGGGGCATATTTTCGGGGACGTTGGTGTGCGGAGCCTTGGCCAGCGGTGTGGCACGAGGCGGACCTGATACGGAACTTGACTTTTCTCAAGCTTTTCCCTATTGTGGTAGCAGTGGAATTGTGGGTGTCTAATGTTATTGCCGATTCTCTTTCTCGCTTTCAGTGGGATCATTTTTGGGAGGTCGCTCCGGGAGCCGATGACAATGGTCTGGTATGTCCCACGTGCTTGTGGACCCTAGCAGACCTGTTCAGGAGATCGCTGGCTCTCGCTTCGTGGACAGCCTACCGGGCAGTGTGGGAGCGGTGGCTTGACTATGCGGGAGAGTTTGGTTTGTATTTTGCTGAGGGTAGGTTGCTGTCTACTTTGGCTTACCTGTCCTCCTTACGGGAGCGCACAGCTTTGGTGGCATCAGTGGAATGCAGTTTAGTGGCTCTTTCCTTTCTGATGCATTGTATGGGGTGGGAGGACGTTTCAAAAGAGTTCGTGGTCCAGAGGGTGCTTCGGGGATGGAGGCAGGAAAGGGTTCCTGATTGTAGGCTGCCGGTGTCCGTACACCTGTTGGATGCACTGTGTGGTGTTCTCTCGGCGGTGTGCTTCTCCGTTTGTGAGGCACTGCTCTTCTGGGTGGACTTTTCTCTGTGCTTTATGTCGCACTGCGGATAGGAGAGTTGGTGGCCGCGTCAGCTAGAGCTCAGGCATCTCTCCGGAGGGAGGATGCTCGCACAGGGCAGAGTGGAGTGGATGTATTCATTCGGAAGTCCAAAACAGATCAGCTAGGACATGGGAGGTCGGTTAGCATTGGTGCTACTGGGGGTAGGTGGTGTCCAGTGGTGCTTGTAGGGCAATATGTACGTTTACGACCGGAGGCAATGGAGTCCTTTTTGCTTCACGCAAATGGGTCACTCTTAACTCGGTCTCAGTTCTCTAGTGTTTTTAAGGCTGGGTTGCGGGTGTTGGGTGTGGAGGACAAGGGATACTCTCCCCACTCCTTTAGGATTGGTGCAGCGATGCAGGCGCGGCAGATAGGGCTGTCCGATGCTTCAATTCAGCGCATGGGTAGTTGGGATTCCCGCAGATTTCGGTTGTATATTCGTCCTCACCTGTTATAGGCCTTTGTTGGTTATGCTGTGTTGCTTTCTCTACAGGTTACCCCCGGTATGTTTGGATCATTGGTCACTCCTTTATTTATTGGGTGGCCAGGCGTGCAGAGCAGAGACCATACGGCCCGGAATCTAGGGCTCCCGCGTGATCAGGTTAGGGTTCGATGGCGGGGGATACGGGGTTTGGGGTGGCACCAAGTGTATCCAGAGTGTGTCGCACTCCGTCGCTTCGTGACCGGGCCAGTGGTTCTGGTGATTCATGCTGGGGGGAATGACTTGGGGCGTGCCGTGCAGTGGATTTGATTTAGGCTTATAAGCAAAGGTGGTGGAGCGCGGCAGGCGACGGTTCAACATGACAATTTCTCGTTTTGTGCGTTGGCTGGGTGGCTTTGTGGCTCGTCATGTAGAGCTGGAAGGGAACAACTGAAACCTAATGAGGACAGATGGGGTCCACCTGAACGAAATTGGGTTGGATATTTTTAATTTGGGTTTACAGTCAGCCATTGAACAGGCGCTGGCTTCGGGGGGACGCAGTTCTCTCCAGGGATAGGTGAGAAGCTGTGATGGCGGTTTGTCCTTCGCCAGCAAGTGGAACTGAGAGCAGTGCCCGGACGGGCTTGGGGAGTTGAAGCCTGGTCTGGTTGAGGACGGACTTCAGGCTGAAGAGGCTCGGGAAGAATTAAGTTATGTTAGCTGTCTGCTGGAAAATCCAGCAGCTGACAGTTGGTTAAGTTATACTGGCTTGATAATAAAAGCTGTGGCCGTTGCCCTTACCCATAATTTGGTTGTCTGTGAGTTATTGGGGGGAAGGGTAACGGAAGGTAAAGGGAGAGGGTCAGCAGTCATGTTCCTGTGCACTGGGCACTATATTGTATCCTGAAAACATCAAACCTGCCCACTTCCTAAAACTCACATCTGGCCCCAGTCGCCTCCATCCTCTGAGCAGAAAATCCCTAAAACACACCCAATGTGAATGAACTGGTTTACCTCATTCCGGCTTGTCTTGTCATGAATTCTTTGTTGAGAGTCTCAAGGTGTGAGCTCATTACACACAGAGAGAGGATCTCCTTTGTATCCCATCCCTATCTGTATTTACTAACACACCATGTCCAGCTCTTCCTACCTGTGCATCCTGCTGGCCATTATCCCAACAGGTGAGTCTCTCTAGGTTTACTGGCAGATGGCATGTGCGCTTAGTGATGTGCCTGTCTTGTATGCTACGCTGCAGACTATGCTGGTGCTATATAATTGATAAGAATAGTAAGAGCACTATACACAGAATGTCGAGGCAGCCCCTTGGTGTCTAAATGCTGGAGAACGAGTAACCTTAAATAAGAGTGCCATTTTGTTAACCAGCGTTAGATATTTTGGGGCCCAGAACAAACCATGTCAAAGTGAATTAATAGTGAATTTAGATTTTAGTGCAATATTGGAAGATTCTCTCTGTCTTGATGGAGTCGTAGTAAAGCACGGAACATCTACCTTGAAGTTTGAGCACCTTGGGAGCCTGTTTTCACCTAAAGTTTAACACTCAGGTTTGGGCTCTCGGCCGTTCGTGCTATTTGTACCATGTTTGTGTTTCTCCTAGTTTTAATTTAACTCCTTGTGTTGTTTCTGCTCACTTTCTCTAGTTACAATGACTTTCTCCCTTAGAACTTCCTCTGCTTTCTGCTTCAGTAAATGTATCTCCCCATTTATTTGCTCTGTTTATATTCACCCTTGTGTCTGTTCTTTCCCCACTTTATATAATACAATGAGCTGTAATAATACAATGAGCTGTAATAATACAATAAGCTGTAAAACTATAATGAGCTGTAATAATACAATGTTGTGTAATTATACAATGAGCTGTAATAATACAATGAGCTGTACTGATACACCGAGCTGTAATAATACACTGAGCTGTAACAATACAATAAGCTGTAACAATACAATGAGCTGTACTGATACACCGAGCTGTAATAATACACTGAGCTGTAACAATACAATAAGCTGTAATAATACACTGAACTGTAATAATACAAAAAGCTGTAAAACTATAATGAGCTGTATGAATACACTGAGCTGTAATAATACAATGAGCTGTACTGATACACCGAGCTGTAATAATACACTGGGCTGTAATAATACAATAGGCTGTAATAATACACCGAGCTGTAATAATACAATGAGCTGTATTAATACACTGAGCTGTAACAATACACTGAACTGTAATAATACAATAAGCTGTAATAATACAATAGGCTGTAATAATACAATCAGCTGTAATAATACAATAGGCTGTAATAATACAATCAGCTGTAATAATACAATAAGCTGTAAAACTAAAATGAGCTGTATTAATACAATGAGCTGTAATAATACAATGAGCTGTAATAATACAATGTCATGTAATTATACACTGAGCTGTAATAATACAATAAGCTGTAATAATATACCGAGCTGTAATAATACAATGAGCTGTATTAATACACTGAGCTGTAACAATACACTGAACTGTAATAATACAATAAGCTGTAATAATACAATAGGCTGTAATAATACAATCAGCTGTAATAATACAATGAGCTGTAATAATACAATGAGCTGTAATTATACACTGAGCTGTAATAATACAATTAGCTGTAATAATACAATGAACTGTAATAATACAAAAAGCTGTAAAACTATAATGAGCTGTATTAAGACAATGAGCTGTAATAAGACAATGAGCTGTACTGATACACCGAGCTGTAATAATACAATGAGCTGTAATAATACAATAAGCTGTAATAATACAATGAGCTGTAATAATACAATTTACTGTAATAATACACTGAGCTGTAATAATACAATGAGCTGTCATAATACAATAAGCTGTAATAATACACTGAGCTGTAATAATACAATAAGCTGTAATAATACAATGTGCTGTAATAATACAAAAAGCTGTAAAACTATAATGAGCTGTAGTAATACAATGAGCTGTAATAATACAATGAGCTGTATTAATATAATGAGCTGTAATAATGTAACAAGCTGTAATAATACCCTGTATTGTTTATTAAAAGACGCTGTTCTGATACAATAAGCTGTTCTGATACAATAAGCTGTAATAATATGATAAGCTGTAAAAATACAGCAGACTGTAGTGGTGATGGTACCTGGAATGTTACTTTAACATTTTTAATGCTCTCTAGCAGTTTTAACAGCATTCTTCAAAAGACATTTCCTTAATGTGTCTTCTGATATTTCCCATAATGCACTAGTGGGATACTTCCCAGCATGCAGTACTAGTATGAGATTTCCCAACATGCCCTAGTAGACTCAGCTTGCACTGGTATTATGATATTTCCCAGCATGCAGCATGTTCTGATACAGTTTAATCAAAATTATTCAATTCCCACGGAAAATGTGTTCCTTTGATGTGAGAGTGTAAATAAAACTTAACATTTAATCAGTATCTTGAGTATCATAAAAATATGCAAACGTGAACAAAAATGTAAAACAAAATGGAAAGTGCAGTCCTCTCTATTATATAGCAGGAATGTGACACTAGGATCGTAGAAGTGATCACAATATGCAGTTGATATTAAATACAATACTGTCCTAGTTGTTAGATTATAACGGCTTCGAGGGTATAGAGGGGAGGGGAATGTCCTAAAGGTATATCTCCTATTAAGAGTCTAATGTGCCTTCGAGGGCACCCCTTGAGAAAATCCTACTCTGTTATACCGCCTCCCGCTGCAGCCCCAATAATCTAAGATTCAAACGGATTCCAAAATGATACAAAGTATCTAGAGGACTGTGCAACCATATAACGCAAGGAAGCTACTACTCGTATTGTTGGCTGTCTATAATAAGATTAGTAGTTGATGCTAACACCAAAAGTACAACGAGTGAGCGTCCTGAGCCTCTGACGTGCGCGTTTCGCCAGGGTGGCTCATCAGAGGGCAACTAGACACAGATAAGTGCCAGCATTTTAAACGTAAATGAGTGATGCTAAAGAGATGAGCACATGAGGTGCGTGTCACGGCAGTCTACACATAATACTCTCAATGGAGAAAAATAAAAAATAAAAATTACTAGGAAAAAGATTAAGACAATCAATAACAAAATTATTAATAATAAAATAATAATAATAATAATAATAAAAATATAATAGTAATGTACCCAGAGTTTGGGTTAACCAATGTTGGTTATGGGGTGAATTCCCGTGTGAATGGGTAATTGCAATATTTGTATTCCACTTGATAAAAAGAAAAAGACAATATTGTTCAATTTTAAAGCTGACTTGTGAGATTATTGGACAATGGAGACTTCAAATACAAGGATCCGTGAAAGGACGAAATTTCAAAGTGGTCTATTAGAAATCTATGGTACTCAATTGTATGTATTTCACATTATATCAAATTAATCTTGTACGTCATTATTTCAACAGCAAATGTTTCGCCAGTGATCCAATCAGATTTGTACTACTTAACAAGAATAAAACTAATTATGTTAATCGTAGATGAATGGAGTAAAACTGAATTCTACGTTCAATCCATGTGGGGCCAACGTTTTTAATTCGTGTATCCATCTTGACTCCTTTTTTAACAGCATTAAACTGAAATTTCGCTTTCCAGTGTTTAGATGAATACGTTCCAGAATTTGGAAAGAGCGATTAGATGAGTCAGTATTATGAAAATTCCTGACAAGGTTTGCCACAAATGTTGAGATATTAAATTTTGTTATGGAGTTTATGTGCTGAAGAATTCTTCTTTGAAATTCTTCACATTTGACTGCATGTTAGAAATATGGCTAAGTCAAAAGAATGGTCCACAAAGTTAAAAGAAGGAACAAACAAGGAACAGGATACAAAAAAGATAGCAAAGGCACTAAATGTTCCTAGAGACTCTTGCATAGTTTGCAAACTCTAAGTTGAAGGAACAGTGTTACACTACCTGGGCGAGGCAGAAAAAGAAAGCTATCAATAACTGCAACCAGATTTCTGAGAGAGCAAGTTGTGAAAAACCTGCGACCTGCAGCAAGCCTTAGTGGTAACAGGCATTGAGGTTTTACCAGGTGAGCACAGTAAGGCACATACTAAACGAAGAACGTTTCTAAGCCAGAACTCTAAGAAGTACACCACTACTGACTCAGAAGCACCTTAAAAATCGTCACTAATATGAAAAATCATATAAGCCACAGAAGTTTTGGGATTCTGTTGTGTGGAGCCATGAAACAAAACTGTATCATTTTGGCCCAATGGATCAGCGGTATGTCTGGAGGAAGAAGAATGAAGCATAGAAGAAAGAACACTCTGCCTACAGTTAAGCACGGTGGTGGCTCAGTGATGATCTGGGGCTGCTTTGTATCCTCTGGCACTGGAAACATGCAGCATGTGGAAGGCAAGATGGATTCATTGAAGTATCAGGAAATCCTAGGAGGAAACGTCATGCCGTCTGTAAGGAAGCTGAAGCGTCTTTGGACTTTCCGAAAGGACAATGATCCCAAGTATACCTCAAATTCCACCAAGGCTTGGTTGCAGAAGAAGTCCTGGAAAATTCTACAGTGGCAATCACAGTAACCTGACTTGAAGCCCATAAAAAAAAAAAATCTCTGGTGGGATTTGAAGAAGGTGGTTGCAGCACGCAAACACAAGAATATTAATGAACTGGAGGCCATTGCTCATGAGCAATGGGCTAAGATTTCTCAGGAACGCTGCCAGGAGCTGGCGTTTGGCTTTGCACCTCGTTTGCAGCAGGTCATAATAGCAAAAGGGTGCTCTGCTAAGGACTAAAGATGGTTGCAATGAAGGGGTGACATTATTTTGAGACTGGGAAAGTCATTATAAGTTGCATTTTCAGTTGGATTCGGAGAAACCACTTGAAGCAACCGTTGTGTTAAACTATTGCCATTGTTTGATTTGTTCTTTGGAAAAAGCTGAAAGTCTATATTTTTCAAACCTGATTTTCAACGGGGTTGAGTACTTTTGATTACAGCTGTACTACTACTGATGTCAGATAAATAGTAAAAATACTATGAATAGTAGTAATTATTATAGATTAACTCATATATATCTATCTCCTGATCCTGCACTGTATAGTGATAGAGTATACACTGTCTATTAATACAGATATATATATATATATACTATCCTAGCAACCTACTTTTCTACCCTACCCTTAGCTTTTGTGTCACTATACCCCACACCCTCTTGCATGTAAGCTCATTGAGCAGGGCCTCAATCCCTCTGGTTTGAACGGGAGTTGTATTCTGGTGCATTTCCTTGCCAAAGCTGCCACCTCTTGCCAGCATGTAATGAGCAGTGCCACCAGGTGTGCAACGTCGTTCCCTTGTAAGTGTGGCATCTCCAACAGGTGTCTGATACGTTAGGGAAGCTTTGTTTGAAGCACGTAGGGACCAGGTACCACCGGGAGAGGATTTTGTGCGATAGTTCGACATGGAACATGCAAAGCGTCATAGGTTTTTGGGCCTTGAATAATTCCCTCCATTGAGAGTCTGTCAGTTTGTGTGTGAGATCCTTTTCCCATGCTTTTGTGAATTTGAGGGATTCGATATGTGGTTTAGCGTGTTTGGAGGCGTAGATTATGGGGATGAGTTTCTTAGGCGGCTTGAGCTGCAAACTTATCTTCTCCACTTCTGTCAGGTGTGGTCTTGATGGCTTTGGAGACACTGTCATTGGTATCAGTTTTATCCACGAGTGAATTTGCATATAGGAGAAGTGGGCTATAGTAGGCAGATTGAACTCTGTTTGGAGGTCTGTGAGTGGTTTGAGGTTAGAGTCTTGTAAGAGTTGGGACAAAGTATATAGCTTGTGCCTGTTCCAGAACATATAGTTAAAATCAGGGATGATGAGAGGCAAGGTGGCTATTGGTAGGGCTTTAGAGATGTGCTGTGTTAAGCCTAGGTTAACTGGATAGCTGTCCCATAAGGCTAGGGTAAGTCGTGTTGTAGGTAGCATATTTTGGCACTTAGGTCGCCGATCTTTGGGTAACCGTGCCAGTTGCGTAAGTGGGATTCCCTCAGTGAAACTTCTTTCTATCTCCATCCAAGTTAGCGGGTTCTTATGGTGAAATGCGGAGAGCAAGGGGGCAATATGAGCCACCCTGTAGTAGTCTGTCATGTCAGGCAGTCCCATTCCACCTTGGTGGAACACTTTGTACATCGATTTTGCGACTCTAGATTTGATGTTCACATTATACGGCCATGATGTGTTATAACGGTATGAAGGTCTGGTCGCATTATACGGCCATACTGTATTAGAACAGTACGAAGGTCTGGTCGCACTATACGGCCATGCTGTATTATAGCAATATGAAGGTCTGGTCATACTATACGGCCATGCTGTGTGTTATAACGGTATGAAGGTCTGGTCGCACTATACGGCCATGCTGTATTATAGCAGTATGAAGGTCTGGTCACACTGTACGGCCATGCTGTGTTATAACGGTATGAAGGTCTGGTCGCACTATATGGCCATGCTGTGTTATAATGGTATGAAGGTCTGGTCGCACTATACAGCCATGCTGTGTGTTATAATGGTACGAAGGTCTGGTCCCACTATACGGCCATGCTGTGTTATAACGGTATGAAGGTCTGGTCCCACTATACGGCCATGCTGTGTTATAATGGTATGAAGGTCTGGTCGCACTATATGGCCATGCTGTGTGTTATAACGGTACGAAGGTCTGGTCACACTATACAGCCATGCTGTGTTATAACGGTATGAAGGTCTGGTCGCACTATATGTCCATGCTGTGTGTTATAACGGTACGAAGGTCTGGTCGCACTATACGGCCATGCTGTGTTATAATGGTACGAAGGTCTGGTCACACTATACGGCCATGCTGTGTTATAATGGTATGAAGGTCTGGTCGCACTATACGGCCATGCTGTGTTATAACGGTGTTAAGGTCTGGTCACACTATACGGCCGTGCTGTGTTATAACGGTACAAAGGTCTGGTCGCACTATATGGCCATGCTGTGTTATAACGGTACGAAGGTCTGGTCACACTATACGGCCATGCTGTGTTATAACGGTACGAAGGTCTGTTCGCACTATACGGCCATGCTGTGTTATAGCAGTACGAAGGTCTGGTCACACTATACGGCCATGCTGTGTTATAACGGTATGAAGGTCTGGTCGCACTATACGGCCATGCTGTGTGTTATAACGGTACGAAGGTCTGGTCACACTTTAAAGCCATGCTGTGTTATAATGGTACGAAGGTCTGGTCGCACTATACGCCCATGCTGTGTTATAACGGTATGAAGGTCTGGTCGCACTATAGGGCCATGCTGTGTGTTATAACGGTACGAAGGTCTGGTCGCACTATACGGCCATGCTGTGTGTTATAACGGTACGAAGGTCTGGTCACATTATACGGCCATGCTGTGTGTTATAACGGTACGAAGGTCTGGTCGCACTATACGGCCATGCTGTGTTATAACGGTACGAAGGTCTGGTCGCACTATACGGCCATTCTGTGTTATAACGGTACGAAGGTCTGGTCGCACTATACGGCCATGCTGTGTTATATAACGGTACGAAGGTCTGGTCACACTATACGGCCATGCTGTGTGTTATAACGGTACGAAGGTCTAGTCACATTATACGGCCATGCTGTGTGTTATAACGGTACGAAGGTCTGGTCGCACTATACGGCCATGCTGTGTTATAACGGTACGAAGGTCTGGTCGCACTATACGGCCATTCTGTGTTATAGCGGTATGAAGGTCTGGTCACACTATACGGCCATGCTGTGTGTTATAACGGTACGAAGGTCTGGTTGCACTATACGGCCATGTTTTATAAAGCTATATACTATCTGTGTGTGTTGACCGTTTGGGTGTGTTTTCATTATTGTTGGTATTATTTATTACTATTATTATTATTAATAATAATATTATTATTAGTATTACAGAGAGAATTCAAAACGCAAACTGCTGTACTAAATAAAATTACAGATCAATAATGTGTCAAACGTAGAATTAACATGTTTCAGACCAATAAAAGTTAGACTTCTGACATTTTAAATATTAGTTCATGACTTAGAGACAGAAGGTGGGAGAATGCTATATGTTTAGATCAGGGCAAGTAGAGCGGGGCATGAACCCGATTGATGAAATGTAGAGACAAGAGGAACCAGCTCTTAGCCCATGTTAATGGAAAAATGAATAGTATCAAACGTGACTTTTAATATATACACAAAAGAGAAAAAAGAATAAAGACAAATGTATGATAAAGGTGGAAACAATCACAAATGTTATCACTAGGTGGAGACAACAGCTAATGGTGCTGAATAATCATGATATCCATAGAAACATGGAATGTGACGGCAGATAAGAACCATTCGGCCCATCTAGTCTGCCCAATTTTCTAAATACTTTCATTAGTCCCTAGTCTCATCTTATAGTTAGGATAGCCTTATGCCTATCCCACGCATGCTTAAACTCCTTCACTCAATTGGAAATTTGCTCTGTAATGTGAGGTGTGACAATAGATAGATATCAGCTGGCAGAGTCTGCTGTAGTTTGCTACAATATTAGAATGCTATGGTGCAATTTGTCTTTGGATGCAACCCAAAACAGTAACTAAATGGTTACTACGACCCTCGGTGATATGGAAATGCAAGCAGAGTACTGCGGCTGCTAAGAAATGTAAAACGTAAGGTCCTGGTAAGGACTGTTAGGGCAGAGTAAATATTATAATGGTCAGTGTGGTTAAAACCGGAGTGTTTGGCGGATATAATAAATCACCTTATAGCACTACCGGTAAAGCTCACCGTTGCTAGATACAATGTACCGTCACAAAAAAGGCAGTAAAATTAGTGATTCTACAAAAATGATATAAGAGACAGTAGTGCGTGAAGATAGTAGTGCTCTCTAGGAGAGCAAATGTACGTAGTATAGAGACAGGGATACGCTAATCTGTGCCTTCAAGGGAACCTATTGAAAAGCTAATTCTTCTAACTCTGTCTCTAGCTGAAGAAGTATTAATGCTAGCTGATCGGCAGATTAGCACCCTGCAGCAATAAACGCTGTGGTCACTGCAAGGCGTACAAATTTATCCAACCCAGCAAATTCACCTGGTCATCACAAATCAATATCACTGTCAACACCAATGCATTTGTTAACTGCAGCACCACCAAGATTATTTATCTCATTACCTGTTCCTGTAACAAACAATACATTGGTAAATCCTATCAGGAATCCAGGCGACGTATTTTACAACACGTTAATTCCATTACCCACGCTGGCAACCCTACTCCTACTGCCAGACACCTCATTCATTTTCATAATGCCGATCCTGATCATTTACAATTCCACGCCATAGAGAAATTAACTCTTGGTTCACACAAAGGCAATTTCAATTTATTAACGAAGGAATCAAGATTCATTTATAAGTATCAAACGATGGCACCCAAGGGGTTAAATTCATTCTTAGCTCGCTCTGTCAATTGTATATACAATATTTGATTTACTATCAATATTAACCACACTGACCATTATAATATTTACTCTGCCCTAACAGTCCTTACCAGGACCTTACGTTTTACATTACTTAGCAGCCGCAGTACTCTGCTTGCATTTCCATATCACCGAGGGTCGTAGTAACCCTTTAGTTACTGTTTTGGGTTGCATCCAAAGACAAATTGCAACATAGCATTCTAATATTGTAGCAAACTACAGCAGACTCTGCCAGCTGATATCTATCTATTGTCACACCTCACATTACAGAGCATAAGGCTATCCTAACTAAGATAAGGCCAGGGAGTAATGAAAGTATTTAGAAAATTGGGCAGACTAGATGGGCCGAATGGTTCTTATCTGCCGTCACATTCCATGTTTCTATGGATATCATGATTATTCAGCACCATTAGCTGTTGTCTCCACCTAGTGATAACATTTGTGATTGTTTCCACCTTTATCATACATTTTTCATTCTTTTTTTTTCTCTTTTGTGTGTACATTAAAAGTCACGTTTTATACTTTTCATTTTGCCATTAACATGGGCTAAGAGCTGGTTCCGCTTGTCTCTTTAGTTCATGACATGTTTATTATTTAACTCTCAGCTCGACATCAAAGTATCTGCAGTGATTAGAACTGAGGTCAGCGTATATTGACTGAATTCTCTGCTTATACATAGCTTTGTTTTTCCTGATTTCCTTTGTGGATCAGTGTGGAATATTTGTGGAGCTGCATCTTGCGTTCATTTTGAAATAAATAATTGTGTGTTATTTGCAGGTTTCTCGTTACAATGTATACAGTGCTCGGATCATGGAGGGCAATTCTGTAATGGAATCCAAGTGAACTGCGCCCCGGCGTCTGATGTCTGCGTGTCCACTCTGATTCAGGAGGAGATCAGTACGTTACCTGGATTTACTTATATCTTCACCAGAAAGAGATAGGGCAGACAGGGGATAGTCTGGTTTATTTAAATTCTGCATACATGTCTTATAGACAGAATACAGCTAGGGATACAATATTATTATTCAATTCCAACTTATTTATATTCCTAACACTATAGTGTTTCTATGGCATACACACACCATGGCTAATAAATTATATCATTTAAACATATTTAAAGGACCACTCTAGGCACCCAGACCACTTCAGCTTAATGAAGTGGTCTGAGTGCCTGGTCCTTCTAGGGTTAACCCATTTTTTCATAAACATAGCAGTTTCAGAGAAACTGCTATGTTTATGAATGGGTTAAGCCTTCCCCCTAATCCTCTAGTGGCTGTCTCATTGACAGCCGCTAGAGGCGCTTGCGTGCTTCTCACTGTGATTTTCACAGTGAGAGCACGCCAGCCTCCATAGGAAAGCATTGATAATGCTTTCCTATGCGACCGGCTGAATGCGCGCGCAGCTCTTGCCGAGCGTGCGCATTCAGCCGACGGGGCGGATCGGAGGAGGAGAGCTCCCCGCCCAGCGCTGGAAAAAGGTAAGTTTTAACCCCTTTCCCCCTTCCAGAGCCGGGCGGGAGGGGGTCCCTGAGGGTGAGTATGTTTTCCTGGCACTATAGTGGTCCTTTAAACAAGGCTCCTGTTTATATAAGAATCCTCCAGATTCTCAGTAGGTATATTGCTTGCAGTCTATGGGAGGAATACGCTTGTCTAGACTATCAGTAAATGTTATAATCTGATTTTCTTGCAATTTTGATATATTTAGTGGCAACTGAACCATCAATTGCAGAAAACATGACGTAGCAATTGCCAGTTTTCATCAGCAATTCTACCTCCAATAAACTGCAATTTGGCATTCAATGATTCTCAAAGGGAAACTATCATGCCAGGAAAACAAGTTGTTTTTCTCCCTTGCGGCCCTCCCCTCTGGTGCTGAAGGGGTTTAGAATGCTAGGGTCACCTACCTTATTCCAGTACCGTTGTTCCTCAGTGTTAGTTTAAGCAACACCTCATGATGGCCATGCTCCCATTAGGACTTCCCCCATAGGAAAGCATTTTACAAAGCTTTCCTATGGGGTTTTGGGTGACACTGAATGTTCTCATGCATAGCGTGAGGACATCCAACGTCAGATAACCAAAAGTCACCTAATGACCCAGAAGTCCCTCTAGTTGCTGTCTGGTAGACAGCCGCTAGATGTTGAGTTACCCTACCAAGCTAATTATTACAGTTTATTAAAAACTACAATAATTACCTTTGCAGAGTTAAGGAACCTAGGTGTGGTCTTGGTGCCTATAGTGTCCCTTTAAACAGCCCTAGGTTTAGGGCTCTGTCGGTCCTGGAGCATACTGTCAGACTGCACTTTGTCTAGCAGTTTGGAAGACTCTATGTGCTCCAAATGTGAAATTTGAGGGCCATGAACATAAAGTCCCCTATGTGTTAAATGCTTACTCAGGACATGTATGTGTAGTATGTCCTGGATACAGTGGCCTGTGAGACCCCGTGGTGGGGTGTAACTCATCTTGAACCACCATACCTGGTTGGAAGTCCCCTGTACAGAAGCACTTTAACTAATAGAAGACACCAAATATCCCTAGGCGTGGATTGTACTGTGCACATCTAACTACAGCTATCCGAGGTCTCAAATCTGTAAGTGCATTTTCACTTCTTATTTTGCCACTGTATTTGGTACATACTACACTATATTCTGCTGTATCTTTCTGTCTCCACACATCATACTACACTATATTCTGATGCCACATATAATATATGTAACGGACCGTTTTGCACAAAAGGGGTAAAAACCGTTTAGGCAATCGGCCCCCTTTCCAGAGATGCAGGCACAGCTACTGCAGAACACCAAACACACGAACCGCCAATAAGTGAATGCTCCAAACACCCGAACTGCATACAAGGGCTCCAATGCATACAAGGGAATGCTCCAAACACTCGAACTGCATACAAGGGAATGCTCCAAACACCGAACTGGAACCTCACGAATAGCTGCTAGCAGACGAACAGGAAAAGCACCCAAACGGCTTACACTCCTGGCAATCAGTCTCTATCAGCATACAGTAAATCCCCCCAAAGACGAGACAAGGCTCCGTGTTGAGGGTCAAGCAGTGGTCTGTTTAATGAGGGCTACCTGCCCAGTATTTATACAGGTCTCCCACCTGGTGGACACTCCCCTAGGGGACCAGATGGAAGACTGTGACAAGGGACAGACATGTACCAATTACAGACATACAGAAGTAAAACATCCCCACAATGCATCCTGGCTTCCTCCCTCTGCCCTGGAGAAGTAATTCAATTATCTCCAAGGACAAAGGCAAAACTCCATTACACACGTGGGGACACAAAGACCGACTATCACTTTAAAATACATAATGTAACATTTATTACATAAAACACAGACATGTAACATATCCCCAGATAGCTCAGGTCTGAGTGCACATTATTAGGTGAATGGCACTCAGACCACACGAATACAGTTTAATTGCCATGGAGCCAAAGTCTTTAATTACACGAATAGGCTCCATGGCATAGCTATCTGGGTTAAAACATTCCCCCAACACAAAATACCGAATTTACATACATTCGTTAAATTGGTACGAATTAGAACCAGGGTCTGGAGGCTCAGCGGTGCTTAACTGACACAGTGTCCAGATTTGGCGTAGGAAAGCCGGACAGAAAAGCGCTGGCTGCCCGGGGAGCTCCAGAACTTTGCCATCATGTGGCGGCTAGGTGTTACCGCGACCACCCAGTAACAGTCAATTAAGCTGCGGTTAACCGCAGCTACTGGGTGGTCAATTGCCGGCATACGCTCGTTAAACCGCGGTTAACCGCGGCTTCAGGGAGGTAAATGGAGGGCACACGCCAGCTTCTGGATGGCCAATTAACGGCGCCGGCTGACTTCCCACGGCTCTGGGGAGGCTGATAGAAGTCTGTTTGTTCGGTAGATAGAATCTACTGAACGGCTGTGCAGAAAGGAAGGAATAACTCTTTCTGCACAGTAAAATTAACCGTTTAACTGCCGGTCCATAATCCAAAGGCAGCAGTCGGGCAACCAGGCTCCTCCAATGCAATGTGGCGAGATTGGTCTCGTCACAATATCATACTACACTATATTCTGCTGTATATTTCTGTCTCCACATATAATACTACACTATATTCTGATGTCACATATAATATCATACTACACTATATTCTGCTGTATATTTCTGTCTCCTCATATCATACTACACTATATTCTGATGTCACATATAATATCATACTACACTATATTTTGCTGTCACATATATCATACTACACAATATTGTGCAGTCACATAATATCATACTCAACTATATTCTGCTGTATATTTGTCTCCACATATCATACTACACAATATTCTGTTGAATATTTCTGTCTCCACATATCATACTACACTATATTCTCCTGTATCTTTCTGTCTCTACACATCATACTACACTATATTCTGCTGTCACATATAATATCATACTACACTATCTTCTGCTGTATATTTATGTTTCTACACATCATACTATACTTTATTCTGCTGTATCTTCCTGTCTCTACATACCATACTACACTATATTCTGCTGTATCTTTCTGTCTCCACATATCATACTACACTATATTCTGTTGTATTTTTCTGTCTCCTCATATCATACTACACTATATTCTCCTGTATCTTTCTGTCTCTACACATCATACTAAACTATATTTTGCTGTATCTTCCTGTCTTCACATATCATACTACACTATATTCTGCTGTATCGTTCTGTCTCTACATATCATACTACACTATATTCTGCTGTATCGTTCTGTCTCTACATATCATACTACACTATATTCTGCTGTATCTTTGTGTCCCCACACACCATACTACACTATATTCAGCTGTATGTCTCCACATATTATGCTACACTATATTCTGCTGTATCTTTCTGTCACCACATATCATAGTACACTATATTCAGTTTGTCTCCACATATCATGCTACACTATATTCTACTGTATCTTTCTGTCTCCACATATCATACTACACTATATTCTGCTGTATCTTTCTGTCTCCTCATATCATACTACACTATATTCTGCTGTATTTTTCTGTTTCCACATACCATACTACACTATATTCTGCTATATCTTTGTGTCTCCACATATCATACTACACTATATTCTGCTGTCACATATAATATCATACTACACTATCTTCTGCTGTATATTTATGTTTCTACAAATCATACTACACTATATTCTGCTGTATCTTTCTGTCTCTACATACCATACTACACTATATTCTGCTGTATCTTTCTGTCTCTACATACCATACTACACTATATTCTGCTGTATCTTTCTGTCTCTACAAATCATACTACACTATATTCTGCTGTATATTTATGTTTCTACAAATCATACTACACTATATTCTGCTGTATCTTTCTGTCTCTACATACCATACTACACTATATTCTGCTGTATCTTTCTGTCTCTACATACCATACTACACTATATTCTGCTGTATCTTTCTGTCTCTACA
>OW240915.1:334742891-334764226 GCA_933207985.1 Pelobates cultripes
TATGCCCGATGGCCAGTCCGGGCCTGGATAGAGCTATAGACCAGCTCTGAGTAAAACCGCATACAGTGGCACAATCTCCACTGATGGATATGTATCTCTTAAAGGGATTCTCCAGTGCCTGGCACTGCAGGTACTGGCAGAGCCACTCTCCCTCCCTCGCCTCCATCCAAAGTTACTGAAGGGGTTAGAACCCCTTCAGTGACTTACCAGAGTCCAGCGCTGATGTCCCTCTGCGCTTGGTCAGGCTCTGCCTACTCTCCTCCCCTGTCGACGTCAGCCGGTGGGGGAGACCTAATGAGCATGCGCGGCAATGACCGTGCACGTGCATTAGACCTCCCCATAGGAAAGCATTATTCAATGAATATGGAAATCCCTCTAGTGGCTGCCTAGTAGACAGCCACTAGAGGAGGACTTAACCCTGCAATGTAAATATTGCAGTTTATGAAAACTGCAATAATTACACTTGCAGGGTTAAGGGAAGTGTGAGTTGGCACCCAGACCGCTCCAATGGGCAGAAGTGGTTTGGGTGCCTGGAGTGTCCCTTTTAAGGGTTATTTTTTTTCAGCAACCAGATTAATTTAAGGCATAAAATACAAAGGCAAACAATCGTGCTTACTGTGATAAAATCAGATACAAATAAAATAACAAAGGTAATTGACTCACATTTGCTAGAGCAGTAACACTGCTTAAATAATAGAGCTTGGGTGGTATGATCCCGACCAGGATTATGATGTGAAGATAATCCTTGCCGGGGAATAGGTATAAAGTAGAATAAATTCTTCAGGAGTATGACTGTGCCAGGAACAAGAGATGGTTAAAAAATAATATATAAAAGCCTAAAAAGTGTAATAAATGGCCTGACACACTGATAAATAAACTTAAATGCTAAAAAACAGTAAAAAAAAACAGAAAAAAAATTTAAAAATAAATTCATTGTAAATACTACATGAGTTGACCAATGTTGACTAAATATTACCTGAGCTGACTATAATACTACTCTAAAAGTAGGTAATATTAATTTAAATTAATAACTGCTACACTCCGTAAATCTGACATCAGTAATGCTGAGCGTAAATACTACCTAGAGGTAGGTAATGACTGTAGTGACGGAGCTGTATATTACTGCAATGATGGTGCCTGTTAATGCCACCTGGGGGTGGATGATGGTGCCTGTTAATGCCACCTGGGGGTGGATGATGGTGCCTGTTAATGCCACCCGGGGGTGGATGATGGTGCCTGTTAATGCCACCCGGGGGTGGATGATGGTGCCTGGTAATGCCACCCGGGGGTAGATAATACAGTTTGTATTTACTACCCTGGAATCCGTGATGGATTTGCCATTAGACAAAATCGGTATCTGCCTATAAACTCTTGTCATGAAGGGTGCATGTGTTTTCAGGACTTATAATTGAAAATGTTTGAGTTACAGGCACTTCTATTAAGTGTTAAACTGCTTTTAATGTTTTAATGGAGAACGAGAGATCCCAGCAGCCCATTCCCTTCATGCAGCTTGGAATAATGAGGAAACATCAGCCTGAGCAGCAATAGGCGGCTGTGATTGGCTGGAAGTGTCAGCTGACTGCACTCAGCCTTGCACAGTGCCTATTGCTGGTATGAATTGGTATGGCTAGAAGAAAGTGTATAATCTCTCGCTTAGCTGCACCTCCACTGAGGCTGGGAGTGACAAGTAAATCTCCTTCAGTGTTAAACTGCTCAGAAATGGTTTAACATTGAATGGAGGGACAGCGCCAGGGCCATTAACCAATTGGGCAGACTAGATGGGCAGAATGGTTCGTATCTGCCGTCACATTCTATGTTTCTATGAATAAGAAGACATTTGTTATAGCACCTACAGTGTCCCTTTTACACTGACCTGGTCCCTGTCACCTTAAGGGGTGAAATATTTTTTTAGCATTAAAGCATTTTTTTATTTATTTTTTTAAGATCTCTTAAGGGGCGTCCCTGCTGGGGGTACAGTGGAGGGTAGGTATACTTACCTGAAGCAGTCCCTCACAGACTCCACCATTTTCTTTCTTCTACTCTTGGTTTATCCACCAGGAGGCACATTGGTTTGGGGCCTCCATAAATGAAGTCTTGTGGCCGGTGAGAAGCAGTCTGATCACCACAGCTGTTGTTGGAGATGGGTTGGGAAACTGTCAAAGCTTGATGGCAGAAGCTTCAATTTTTATCATGTTTTGTCAACCTTTGGCTTTATCATTAGACAAAGTAATCCACAATTTGTTCTGTATCTTTTTTCAATGAAACTCCAACACTGTGAATGTATTTCATAAAAATTCTATCACTAAAAATATTTGAGGTGACGGACGCTTAAAAAAAGTTGGCTATAACACGTTTTATCACAAATATTTTATTTCATAATGAAAATTCCGAGTTATTCAAACAATATTTATTATATATTTAATTTTGTATATGTTTGCAATGAAGCTAATAAAGTACAGCTTTTGTGCTTTATAGACAATCCTCCACTACTATAGCAGCGTTATAACCATGCTCTCTCTATATGCACCTGTTTGCAGCTTAGTAAGAAATACGGCCCAGTGTTCACTGTTTGGAAGATGACGGAGCCCATTGTGGTTCTCTGTGGGTATGAGGTGGTAAAGGATGCCTTGGTGAATCATGGCGAGCAATTCAGTCAGCGCCCCAGATACCCAACAGTAGACATTTACAGCAAAGGATACGGTAAGTATAACACACATTTTCTATCAGCAATGTAATAAAATCAGCTCCGCTCCCTCCCCTCCCCAAACAGTCCCAATATTAGTATCCTGTCACCCTCCTGATTTAGTTTCCTGGTGTCCTCAGATGCAGGACATGGGGCCGAACAGCTTGACCGCATCATTAGATGTGCATGGCACTAAGACCCTGCAGAGAGTGTTTCAGCAGCATACAAGGTCCTGGGGGCTGGCAAGCCTGGCCCTTTCAGTGGGCAGGCATGCCATTTTTCTAGGTGGACTGCCCCTTTTTCCAGATGCCCACCCATTTTGGGCATCACCGAGAACTCTAATCACTGGTGATGCCCTCCTCTGACCTGTCCACCCTGTCATGGTGTGTAAAACTCAAACTGAAAGGGCAATGCTTTATCCCCTGAAGGACCACATCTATAATCTATTAAGGAACCGAGTCTAGTTCCCGAAGACGCAGCAGTAGTATGAAACATCTGGCTTATTTTGCGTTTGCAGCTATATGCAGACGTACGTTCGTTACATGAGAGGGACATTCTATTTTGAGTTGGGGGTCTTTAAAGGCTGGTTTGTTATGACCAAATTCCATAATTGGTAGGATTAATCTGATTGTAAATCCTTTTGAAAAAGTACATCTCTTTAATAAGCCAAAGCAGAATCATTGAGACCATGAATACAGTTAGCTTGTGATTGGCCCTGCTTGGTCAGAAATGTGCTTTAGCTCACCTTTTCTGTTACAGAGAAAGCCTATCTACCTTATACCAGGGGTAGGCAAACATTGGCACTCCATGTGTTCCAGACTACATATCTAATAATGGTCTTACAACCATAATGCTGGCACTGCATCACGGGAGAACATCTGCAGTGCCAAAAGCTGCCTACCCCTGCCTTATACTCTTCAAAGTGATACAAAGGGTAATCCAGAAACAAAATACTGGCAGGTACCCCTAGAACGAGGTAACAGCAACTCCAAATAATCGTTTTGCCCTTCCTTTGCAGCATCTGTGAGGTTATGGCTGCTGTGAATTGGAGTAATTAAAAAAAAAAATAAAAAAAAAATTGCCTATGCCTGTTGGCAGTAACAGCAGGGATAAACGTCTGTAATACAGTAATTGTCACGAACGCACCCTACTTCAAGGGTGTGCATGACGTAGTTGTGGTGGTGAAATGGTTAAAGTTCACTATTTGTCTGCACTAGACTGGAAATGATGACAAAATCCCCCTTAACGCCACCCACACTTAAACATAATAATATAACTATTACTATTTTAATGCTACCACCACCAAGACAATTTATAAATGGGGTGCCTTGGTCCCCCATTTAAATCAATAATAAAAACCCACCAAATATTACTTAGCACAATATCTATGTAATTGCAAAATGCAAATTAGTCTCTTCAGGTAGCATGATTCTTTTACCAGACAAAACTTAATAAAGGAATATTTATTATGAGCAAAAAAGTCACGGTGCATAAAAAAATAGATGATAAACAAATTATTTAAACCAACAGATGAAAACAAAAAGGAAAATAAGATTCCTAATCACTTACTCAGCTCTTCAAAGTAAATACCTCTGCCGCAAGGGGTCTCTGCTAGGAAAGTTGGTGACTCACTTAGAATTAGATTCTGGCTCCAAGTAAGTACTCTGCTCACTTCAGTCTCATTTGAGATATACCATGTGGATTACCACGCCTGGAGTTAAGGCGTATCTGAAGAGACACTAAGTGACCACCCCCATCAATCCAAATTGAAACATTTGGCTCTATCTTCTCTTACGTACCTGCCACAGAAATAATAATTGCATCTGTGAATTTATTATTTTCCCATTCTATAGAGATGTCGCACACCGTACTTGCGACCCAATATGGCGGACATAACAATTCCTCCCCCTATGGTCTAGTTAGGCCACTCATGTTTGGGCTTGTTTAGAAAATGGCACTTGTCACATTGCAAATATAACGAAAATAAGGCTTAATTATTATTCTGTGGGGTAAATATTAATGTTTTTTCCTTCCTTTGCATATGATACTGGAACAAGGCTCATCAATTAAAAGGTACAGCCAATTGGCTGAAGCCAGCTAGACATTCAGGCTTTTAAAAGTGTAGGATCTCACACCCTGCAGAGCATCGATTAATTCACATCCATATGGTAAAATCCTTTTCACATTCTTATGCCATTCACACTACCCCTTCTGTCATCTGACCTCTGTGGGGGTCCCAGCTTCAATAGATGTAACCCCTTTAGACCTTGACAATACCATCTCTGCCAGGCCAACCGGTCCTTAATGCACTACACAAATTACATTAAAGGACAATATTCCATAGTGTAATAATAAATTATGCACCCTTGCCGTGACAGTAAGTGCCCAGAGGCAGCAGGGTTAGAGTAGGTCACATGGGTTGATATCTCCCAGGATCCCAGACACTAAGGGACAATTTGCAGTCACTCCTACAACTATTCAAATAACAGTTCTTTCTTTATGTAGAAATGAGATTCTCTCCAGTGGGTCGTTTCTGCTTCTCAGGAGCCAGCTAACCTTGTTTCCTTTCCAAACCTTGACTGAGACAGGGCTATTCACAAAAGGGGAAAATCAAAGTGAATTCCAAATGTAATAAAGTAATCAGACTGGAAGCACAGCTCTTTCTATTGTCGTTTGTCCTTACATTTGAAATTTACTGTGAATTCAGTGTTTGCTCTTTGGTGCGTTTATTTCTGTGATGACTTTTTTTTTTTTAAATCCCCTGTTCTCCTTAGCGTTCAGTAGTGAGTGCAAATACTGGCGCCAATTGCGTCGCTTTTTGCTAGGTGCACTGAGGAATTTCGGAATGGGGAAAAAAACCATGGAGGACGAGATTCATGTGGAGCTGCGTGATCTGATCTCGGCCATATCCCAAACTGGAGGTGAGAGGGTTATTCTATAAAATGATTAATGGGGCTGATTTAACACGTGGGATATACACAGACATATACCGCTCTTTAAGAGGGTACAGTGTCGTGCTATTTGGGGTGCAGCTTTTACCTGTAACTGATTATTTTATGTATTCTTGCTCTGCTCATATAGTGTATAGTGTTTTTTCTTAAACATTATAGAAACATAGAATGTGACGGCAGATAAGAACCATTCGGCCCGTCTAGTCTGCCCAATTTTCTAAATACTTTCATTAGTCCCTGGCCTTATCTTATAGTTAGTATAGCCTTATGCCTATCCCACGCATGCTTAAACTCCTTTACTGTGTTAACCTCTACCACTTCAGCTGGAAGGCTATTCCATGCATCCACTACCCTCTCACATCTAACAGTAGCAAGGATACAACCTAGCAGGAGACACCAAACTCAACTACAAATTAATGTGAATAAACTCACAATATTTTTATATTTATTTGTATTTTACAATTAAAACTGTTTTCTTTATTAGCCAGCATGCTCTCTATTTCCAGGTCACTCGGTGTCCCTTCTACTGGGAGAATTAGTGGGCTGGTGTCTTCCTTAGCCTGGCTTGCTCCCTTGTCGTTTTATTTGCTATGTTCTCTGGTTTTCTCTGATTTCCAGTCTCCATTTTGGATTTTTCTGTGTGTTCGCAATTTGTTAGTTCTGGAATAGTACATTACTTTTACCCATACATAACAGCACATAACTCCTGATAGTTCATTAACACCTTAACGTCGCTAGGGCGGCATAGTATGCCCCAACAATTGTAAGCTCCCTGGCCGCAATTTACTTACATGGACCGGCGATCCATTGCCTCTCGAAACAGGCAGCCCCCCTGCTTCCTTTCTGGCTCCCCGGATGTTGCAAATCACGTGGCCGTAACGCAGTCTATGAGACTGTCTGACTGTTCAGACAGTCCCCCTAGTGCCTAAAAAGTAGAGAAATATATATATTAGTTAATGAAAACATCTGATTAGCATATTATACATATATAATTTAATAATACGTGTATTTTGGTATTAATACCAAAATTCATGACCTCTTTATGTATATTACAAAATAAACATACAAACAAAAAATGTAATGTCATAAGCGTATCTTGATATTTTATTCCCAACCCATCTCTAGCAACGGCTGTGGTGATCAGACTGCTTCTCACCGCACACAAGACTTCGTTTATGGAGGCCCTGTGTATAATGTGTGTGTGTACAATGCCATTCCCTCATATCCTTAAATTTAAATCCCTTTCATCTGCTTTTTCCTTGATTTCGTTTTTAACACCTCAATGCCTCCCCACCCACAATATCTAACCCCAGATTATCTCCTTTATAGCCTGGGCTGCTTACAATATTGAAACAGCTACACCCAGGACTCACAGCACACAACCCTGCAGGACTTGCCATAAGCAGAGCCTGGGCCCCATACAGTATTGAAACAGCTACACCCAGGACTCACAGCCTCTAACCCTGCAGGACTTGCCATAAGGAGAGCCTGGGCCCCATACAGTATTGAAACAGCTACACCCAGGACTCACAGCCTCTAACCCTGCAGGACTTGCCAAACCAAAAGGCTTTTTCATGGGCGAAACGTGTCAAATGGGACTTAGTCTTTTATTTTGTATTCACTTTATTGTTAATATATCCTTCTTAATAAATAGTTACTTGAATAGTTTCTTAATAAATAGTTACTTTTTCATAGTACTATTTATTTTTGGCTTGATTCCTGACACCATCTGCATCCTTAGGTGGGGATTATACCACCCATGCTGTTTTAACTAGAGCAAGGCTCTAAAGAATGTAAGTACATTTCTTCTTTTCATCTATTTTATATATCAGTACTGTGACAGATTCATCTGTATTGCTGGTCAATCTGTTACCCTTTGTTTTCGCTGGATTTCCTATCCGTATGCCCCTGTTCGTGTGATTACAAAATACCGATTGAAACTACCGAACGAACGACCACCCAGAAGAGGAGTGTGCTGCTGGTTAACCTCTTGGCCCCAATTAGAACGTTGTGGTTAACCGCAGACACCTCTCCATTCCATTCGTACGGGTGGTCGTCGTTCGCATGTCGACCACGAGGCAGCGGCCATTTTGGGACACGAGAAAGCGTAGCGGTGTTCGGTACAAATTCTATGGAACTAAAAACGGACACTTTAATCTACCGAACACCGCTGGAAGCCGATGTCCACCTTCTATTTCGGCGAGGCATACGAACGCCGGTCTGTTCGGGAGTTTTTATGCATTCGTATGGACCTTTACCCAGATAGCCGTCCCATGGAGTCATTCGTATACCGAAGGACTGGTGAAAGACTTTGACTTCATGGCGATTCGAGTAGATACATCGGATCTGAGCGCTATTCGGTGGAAATATGCACTCAGATCCAGGCTGTCTGGGGATACGTTATACGAACTATATTCATTCGGTATTTCTTCAGTTATGTATTTTAATGTATTTTTATTACTGTATTTTAAAATGGAGATTGTCTCTATCCTGGGAGATAATTAGGTTTCTTCCTAATTATCTCCTGGGTAGAGAAGAAGGATTTATGGGTAAGATGGGAAGGACTTATATTGAAGCCACTGCGATTGGCTACTGTACAATATGTTTTACAGTCTTCCACAAGGTCCCCTCGGGGAGTGTCCACCTTGTGGAGACCTGCATAAATACCGGGCAGGTAGCCCCCATTAAACAGATCCTGATTTGACCCTCAAGACGGAGCTTGGTCTCGTTTGTGGGGGGAATTATTACTGGGACAGCGCTTTCGTTATTTCTAGCTGTGGAAGGCGTTCGACTGTTTTGCTGATCGGGAGTTGCCGTGTTCGTGAACTTCGTTCGGGAGTTTGGCGGTCGGCTGGATAGAAACTGCATCTCTGGAGAGGGGGATTATTCACTAAACGGCGGCTTCATCTACCTGGCGGTGAGTGTCGTAACAAGTACTTACTGCACCATTGGTGTTTCTTTTGTTCTTTCTACCTCCTATATATACCATTGGCACCTGGAGGACCAACAACACTTCAACCACCATACATCGTTGTACCATCCATGCGCTATACAGCAGAGCTCCAATTAGCTCTAATATATGTGAGTGGTTTTCTTATAGCGACTACTTATATCATTTAAACTGTATCATACTGTATTGCACTATTATTTGCCTTTTTTTTCACCTGAGGTTTACTACATTTCCCTGAAGGTTTATGTATGTATGAATTTTAAGGCGCAGTATACGCCACACTTTGTTTTTGTTTATTCATCACACAAGGTTTTTGGGAATCCTTGTATTGTATACCACAGCCTGTATAATATAGTATATAATATATATATATAATATAGTGAGCACCTATACCCCTTGTTTTTTACACATCCACAAGGGGCCTGCGCTGAAGACCCCTTCTCTAGATTGTAAGCTCTTTTGAGCAGGGTCCTTATCAACCTATTGTTCCTGGGGTATTATTCAAGACTCTTCCTTACTCCAAAGGATTCAGGAGAATGATGTGGATCTTCACAAGCTCAACAACCTATTATCTGTGAGAAAATTCAAGATGGAATTAATCATCTCTCCAGAAACTGGATGAGATATTTAGACCGTCAAAATGCCTGCTTCCATGTTCTGATTGCATTCACCAAAAATAAAAAAAAATAAAAATTGGTATCTCTCATTGCTATCCGTCTAGAAGTGATCTCCAATTTCCATTAGCTAAAATATATTCTGGTTCTTTCAAACAACAATAATCTTCTTTTTTCTCTCCAGGACAGTTCTTCAGCTGCTTCAGGAATTTGGATGGATCATAAACCTCAAAAAGTCAGCTTTCGCCATCCGAGATGATCTATCGAGGGGCAAGGTTTGACACAAACAGAGCTAGTGTCCATGTCTATGGAAAGAACTCTAAACATCCAACACAACGTTCTCCATCTTATAGTGGTCAAGTCAGTCACAGCCAGAGAGTTCATGAGCCTTTTGGGTAACCTATCCTCAACAATAGGCCTTACAAGATTGTATCGGCCATCTCCCAGGCTTATCAGATTTCTGAAGTGTCTATCCCATTCGGTCTTCATGCTCACTCCACGAGATCTGGCTTCCTTTTGGGCAGCTGTAGCCAATATTTCTCCTGACCACATTTGTTCTGCAGCAAACCGGATGTCCTTTAATACATTTATTCATTACTGGTTGGATGTTGCCAGAGCTTCTAGTTCTGCCTTTGGCAGAAGTGTTCTTTCTTTAGCTTTATAATAGTTTATTTTCTTCCAAATGTTGGCTGGTTTCAATTTGTTTCCCTCCCTTATGTCTTTAGCTTGGGTATTACCCATCTGTAGTGCTGCCATGGATATATCAGGGAAAAGAGAAAATGTAATTCATACTTACCGATATTTTCTTTTCCAGGATATAGGCCATGGCAGGCCATTCCTCCAGGGCGAGACACACCTCCGGTAAGGATCCTTCATTATTTGCCAGACTTACCTGTTGCAGGCAGATTGTCTAATTTATGTATTTATTTTTTCTCACTGGGAACCCCTGGGTAGTACAGACAGTGACCAGTTTCCATATTGAGTTTGTGGATCCTCCACGTCTGACGCAGTTGAACGAGAAGTCGTCCACACTGATCCAGACAGAACTAATTGCCCTCCTGCAGAAAGGAGTGATAGAACGTGCACAGGTCCCTTCTTGTTTAGCAACATTTTCCTTGTCAGGAAGAAGACAGGACTTTCGTCCAGGTATCAACCTTCACATCCTCAATGCGTATGTCATTTATTGTCATTTCAAAATGGAAGGCCTCCACCTCCTCAGATACCTGCTTTGCAATTGGTTCTCACACCTGGAAGGCTTCAGGGTGTTCACCTTTCGAGGCACTCTGCTTTTCGCTACTCCTTCTGGGATGTTTGTCATCCTGTGTTTCCTTGAGGACTAGCTGGATAATGGATATTTGTCTATAGCTTTCAGCTAACTTGGCTCTTCTCCTCTGCCTTGTGTCTTTCTGTTGTGTTTTGGACAAACTCAAACTTTTGACGTGGAATCTTTCTCGCTTGACTGTCTTTTTCGTTAGCCCGTAGAATGAAGTCTAACACGTTTTGTCAGTTTTGTACCTTTACTTCCCGGATACATCTCTGTGTGTCTCGCTGTCTTCAGAGTTACCCATCTGTAACCTGGACTCTTTGACCCTCTCCTTGTGGTCGATTACTGATCTCCTACGTATGCCCGTTTCCTGCAGTCTCTGCTCCTATGTTTACTCGTTTGGTTTCATGGCTCCTTGTCTCCGCTGGCATGGATAGGTCCTCTGGGGTGCATTCAGTTCGGTGCACCGCAGCTTCGGCTCTAGATTCTTTTGGCTCCCATTCGGATATCCTTCTCATGTTGGACTGGTCGAGGGAGTTGACCTTTTGAATGTTTTACTTTCGTCCATGTTTCTTCTGCCTTGATGTCTGGGCATTAAAATAGAAAATATGAAGTCTTTCTGTCATACCATAAAATTAGGGATCATTCTAGCCTTGGTGAACAAATCTAAATTTTATTAAAGACAGGAGGCAAATATTTTACACCATGCTTGTTTTTGCTTCCCTCCCTGAGTTTTCTCTTGTCTGGTGGGGGTTTGTGATTTCTGTTTGTTGGTCTCTGTTTAATCCTGTGTTGTATTGTTTAATCCTGTGTTGTATTGTTTTGATATTGTATGAAATTCAGCAGTTTATTTTATGTGGTTTTCTCACTTTGCAGTTCGATGGGGACTTCTGGTTCAGTTGGTTCTCGTGTGGTTGTACATGATTCTTGATTTACTCAGCTTGGAATTCTTGCTCTCCTGCTCAGCCTTATCAATGAAAAAGGAAGGAGAAGGGTCTGTCTGTGTTTTTATATTACAGTTTTATTCATTTTTTTTCTGATCTGTTGTTTTCTGCAAGTTATGTTAACATTCTTTGTTCCTGGAGGTTTTAGTAAAGAAGGAAAAGCAAAAATTTGTCTCCTGTCTTTAATAAATATTGTGATTATTTGTTCAAGGCTAGAATAATACCCAATTATGTAATATCTGAGGTCTTGCTCTCCATTTGAAAGATTCAAGCAATTTTTTTTCTCTGTGTCTCTGTAGGAAAAACATTTAACCCCATCAATCTCTTGGGATCTGCTGTGAACAGCGCCATCAGCTACGTTTTGTTTGGGGAAAAGCTTGATTACCAGGACCCAAAATTGCATGAGCTTATAATTGCAGTTCGGAAGCACGTTAGCAGCATACTCTCACCTATTCATCAGGTACAGTATAACCCAACTATATAGCATGCTCTTCCAGCTGTTTGGAACCACAGTCAATCACCTCCTCATTCCCTTCACATGCTATCAGTTACTGCACTTACACGATTAATTCACTCTGCCATTACCTTCAACTTACTCATCTACCTCAGCCTCTTACACCTGGTCCTGCTGACTAAAAACTTAATTCGTCTGAGTTAATTCATACAGGGGAAACAATGGTTTTGGGAGATATGAGTTTCAATCATGTGGCATTTCTGTTCGTGTGAATTTCACCCATACAATAGTTTTTGGGGAAAATGACTCTGATGAACCAAAATGGTGAGAAATTTGGCCAAATGATTGTACTGTAAAATATATACATAACATTAATATTAATAGTACAAATATTATGTATATCTTTTGCAGTGCACGCATAGGAGCATTTTTGCTCAATTTGGTACTCTGACCGAGTGAGAGAGAGTAATTTTAATGGACCGTTTTGCACATAAGGGGTAAAAACCATTTAGGCAATCGTCCGCCTTTCCAGAGATGCAGGCACAGCTACTGCAGAACACCAATCCGCCGAACAGGAAACCATACGAATGCTGTAAACAGCCGAATAGGAAAAACCATACGAATAGGTTTACACTCCTAGCAGTCGAACTGGAACAGCATACAATAAATCCCCCCAAGAACGAGACAAGGCTCTGTGATGAGGGTCAAGCAGTGGTCAGACAGAGCTGTGGGTTTATTGTGCTTATGTACACATTCTTACACATTAGTACCACCCACAGGGTTTTGGAACACAACCAATAAAACACATACAATACACTCAGACACTCCCACACAAATTCCTCCCCTCTGCATGTGATTCAATTACCTTACACAATGGGTAATGTAATTTAGCACAAGCAGAAAAATACAATTTTTCCACATTATTCATAACTTGAAAGGTATGCATCACATTCACATAAAACTTACATTTTCAGAATCAGCATACTCCAAATACAAACATATGTCAAAATACATATTGGTCCAGTGGTTCAAAAGTTAAGGAAAAGTCCTATTTGACCAAATGCAGCATGGCTTTTCTGCCCAAAACCAGTTCCACAGAGTCTTCTATCCTGGAGATAATTCGGGAAGTAATCCAATTATCTCCAGGACAAAGGCAAAACTCCATTAGCCACATGGCAGCAAAAGACAATAAAACACATAAAAACATATAACTGTGCAGCCATTGCACAAAACAGGTACATTCAACATATCCCCAGATAGCTCAGATCTGAGCGCACATTATTACTGAATGGCGCTCAGAGCACACACATACAGTTCAATCGCCATGGAGCCAAAGTCTTTCCCATAGTCTTTCCTTATACAAATGGGCTCCATGGCATAGCTATCTGGGTAACACTGCTCACCTAGGGAAAGTACCGAAAGACCCAGCTTTTGGGTCTTTGCAGGGGAAAATCCATCCTTTCAACATGGGGTCATAGTCACAGGGCAGGAGGCCGGAAATCAGTCTTCTCCAATGCCCAGTGGCGAGGCTGGTTCCGCCACAGTAATTAATAGGAAAACTGGAGGAGCAAAAAAATCTATAATTGTATATGAAATGCATAAATATAGATTTACTTATTTTACTCCTCCTTCTTTGTCTTTGTCTCTCTCATTTCAGATGAACTGCAAATCACCCAAAATTGTAGATTATTCTAACGTAGTGTACCAATAATCTTAATTTTAGTAACTAAGAAGAGCGAAAGGAGCATGAGCAACTCGGCGAAAGTAATGTACTCGAAAGGTACTCTCCCGTGTCCAATTCGCGCAATGCATGATGTCTGAAAGGGACGCTCCTGCTGAGAGAGCCTGAGATGCTGCCGCCCATCTGACAGAGTGGGCCCCAAAACAGGATTCAACGCCAGCTAGAAATAAGAGCCAGTGGATCCATCTGGCCAACGTCGTAGTCGACACCAGACCATGTGGCCTGACATACGAGATTAAAAGTCGATCCGACACCGAAACCTGGGGTGGAACTGTGATGTTTGTATAACGCATCAAAGCTCTTACCACGCACAACCACAGTTCTGTGAGGAAAAAAACTGATCAAAAACAGAGGAGGAATCCGACTTGGTGCGAGGGGAAATAGCAAAGGAAACTCCTTCAGGAGAGAAAAAGAATGCGACAAAAAGAGACCAGAGACTCAGAGGACCATGCCGAGATGTAGCATTTCCAGGTGCTGGGGCCTATGAGTCCGATAAGAGGTCCTTAGCCACAAGTTTTTTGAGGGATCAGGATCCCCCAAAAAACGTCCAAGCCTCAAGTTCTAGTTTCTGATCTATGATGAGGTTATCCTCTCTGTCCCATCCGAAGCAGAGTGAAGGATGGCTGAAGAATTGGGTGATCTTGTGACATCTCCAATAGATCCAGAAACCATGCTTGGCTCTGCCAGAGATGTGCTGTGTTTTTTTGTGTGGCGGAGTACCCTCGCCAGCATGGAGAATGGAGGGAAAGCATGGTTCTGCCAAGGCAATTGATATATTGTAGCGCAGAAAAACCTTGTTCATGCGAAGTAGGATGTAGCAGTTTGACATGTTTTTGAGCAGCAAAGTAATGGGACAGCGCTAAAAAGTCAGTAGAAGCTAAAGGACAAATGAGGAAGCAGCAACCTATAATAATGAGGTTCCCTCTCTTTTCCTCAAATAAATGGACAAACAAAAGAAAATATATAGGTTGCGCTGACGAACAAAAGAAAATATATATGTTGCGCTAACAAAAGAAAATATATAGGTTGCGCTAACAAAAGAAAATATATATGTTTTTGGCCTGACTGAGATTTGCGAAGGACCTCGCAAACAATTATAGGCAGTTGATGTGTAGAATGGCCTCCTCATCCCGCCAAGGTCCCCCGTAGAGGAATCCATAATCCACTAGGAAATCCGGAGAGGAGCCAAAAACCACTTTGCAATGCCAGGTTGTCATGTGTAGGAGGCACCAGTGGAGTTCTGTCCTCATGTCTGTTGAAAGTGGTATCCAGTGGTCGTAGGACTGCCCAGGAACAGAGGCCGTTCGCTGTCAGGCATTGCATCACCCTGTATTGTAGCGGTCCTGGAAATATCGCCTGACTTTGGGACGACCGAAGATCCACTCTGCGGGCGAGCATCCGGAGGGGGAATTGTGTCGATACGAAGGGAGGGATGTAATCTTTCAGGTTTGAAGGCACAGTACACAGTTCAGTGAGGTGATTCCGAAACCGAGGAACTGGACTGTCTGCGTGGGGTTACTGCTGACTTCTGTCTATTCACTATGAAACCCAAGGATTCCAGAAAGTGGACGATAAATTTAATTTGCAATCATAGCCTGGATGTGGATTCGCAGAAGATTAGCAAATCGTTCAGGTACATGCCTGCGGACCAAATGTGAGCCATCACCGGTTTCAGTAGCTTCGTGAAACACCACGGAGCCGAACTGAGACTGAAAGGCAGACATGTAAACTGGCATGCTCATCATCCTCTCCACAGGAAATGGAGAAAGCATCGTCAGTCCCAAGCAACCGGCATTCCGTCTTTCAGATCCAGTTGGGTGAACTAGTCGTTTTCGAGGAGGAGGTCCTGATGGAGATCTATCCCTTCCATTTTGAAATGTCTGAAAACTACGTATTTGATGTTCTGGAGATTTGTAACCGGTTGGTAGTCCCTTGATTTCTTCTTGACTATAAATATGTTGCTGAAGAAATCATTCCCGTCCGATGAGTATTGCACCGAAGAAAAGAGACAGGTTGCCAGCGGTGCAGTTGGAAACAGGTAGGCCAGAAATGTGACTCGCCTGTAGAGAAAACGTCCATGACCTCCGTTTCTTGTTCCTCTGGTTCTGTCTGAGCCCCTGTAGTATGAGGTCCTCTGTGTAGTGGTCGGGTAAAAGTTGGATGAAGGAGGATAGGATCTGGATCCTGTAGACCAGAAGCGGCTGGTGGCTCGGCTCCGTTGCTGACCAGCCCTCCAAAACCCCTATTTGCTGGAGCACAGAAAACATGTTTGAGCGATGATTGCACCTTACTTAAGGTTGTAATGGCACCCCCAGGCATAGACGGGGTTAACAGCCTTTAGTAGATATTCCCTTTCAGAGACACAGGCAGCTACTGCAGAACACCAAACTCCCGAACTGGAACCATACGAATACTGTATATGCAGGTCTGCCACCTGGTGGACACTCCCCTAGAGGACCAGATGGAGGACTGGGACACAAGACAGACATGTACCAAGTACAGACACAAAGAGGTAAAACCCACAATTCCACAATGCATCACAGTTCCCTCCCCTCTATCCTGGAGATAATTGGGAATTAATCCAATTATCACCCAGGACAGAGAAAAAACGCCATTATCCACGTGGTGCCTACAGGACAATAAAATACAATAAAATATACAATGTTACAATTATTACAGGAAATATATACATGTAACATATCCCCATATAGCTTAGGTCTGAGCGCACATTATTACTGAATGGCGCTCAGACCACACATATACAGTTCAATTGCCATGGAGCCAAAGTCTTTTATTACACGAATAGGCTCCCTGGCATGGCTATCTGGGTTAACAGCATTCATATGGTTAAATACTGCAGGAACCGGCGTTCGGTTAAACAGCCGAAGGCACAAGCAGGAAGGCTGGCGGCTCAGCAGTGTTCGTGAGTAAAAGTATCCATTTTCAGTTCCATAAGTTTGGCACTGAACACCGCAGGCCGTTCGTGAGCTGCAGACTGCCGCCAGCGTGTGTTAACTATGTGTAACCGCGACCACCCAGCGCTCATCAATTAAGCCGCGGTTAACCGCAGCTTCTGGGAGGCCAATTGATGGCACACGCAAGTCCCCGGTGGTCGGCCATTCAGTACTTTGTTCGGTAAATTGAATCTACCGAATGCCCCGGCCGAAAGGCATGAATAAGCCTTCCTGCAGGGAAAATAAAAGGTTTTAAATGCCGGGCCATAGTCTAAAGGCAGCAGGTGGGCAACCCGGCTTCTCCAGTGCCCAGTGGCGAGGTTGGTACCGTCACAAAGGTCATAAACAGGCTGACGTGATTTTTCAATTCGGCACTGAAAGGTTCCCCGAAGAGAAGACCTTTGCCAGGGGCCTGAACTCTTTTGATCCTAATTCCAGCAATTTTTGTGTCAATTCTCAGCCATGCTGGTTTGCGCCATATGGCACAAAGTGCGGCATTGGCATTGACTAGCAGGCAGATTGAACGTTGGGCCTATTCTCGGAAAGCGTTTTGGCCAACTTGTGTACTCTCGGTGAGAGCCAGGTGAGAAAAAAAAAGTATTTTTGCTATAGGGTCAAGGAGATCCAGCAATTTGTCTTGCGTGGCTTGAAGACCCTTTTCAATGCCTTTTCGTGGGTCCCGGCACGACCGACACCTAAAGACCACTACAGTGGTGTCTTGGGCATTTAGCTATGAAGCATGCCCAAATCTCTTTCCCCATGGGTTTTACAGAGCCAGTATTGTACGAGCAGAGCCAGATGATCTGGGAGGCTTCATTCCGGTGACTTCGGATGTCGGATAGTGAGAGGGTCGTATAGTGGGATCCCTTGCACATCTAGGAAGCATCCGTCTTCAGGCAGTGGTCACCAGGCGGCTCAGGATGCCCTTGAGGTAACCTTCTTCCTTCAATACTGCTTCTGACATATGTCTGAGGCAAATCCTCTGATCCTCCAGGTGTAGGAGATGGGGTTCACCAGATTTTTACACCAGAGCTGTATCTCATGATACGATCAGTAGGCCATGCACGTAACAAGCATTGATAGTCCTGTACCCTATGGGAACTGATGCCAGTAGGATTTGCATCAGCAGGACCCGTATGTGTTTAGCTGGAGGCTCACCCCAGGTAGTGTGCCTTGATAAATCAGAGGACACCCACATCAGTAGATAATATACTTGGTATAATATGGGAATGATATGATTAACTGGGGGCCTCACCCCAGGTGGTGTGCCATGAAAACCCAGAGGACACCCACATCAGTAATTGTACACTTGGTACAGTATATAATATATCCCTGTTAAAGGGTAGTAGTGATTGCTTTCAGACCATATATAATACACTCAGTCCAGAAATTCCACATACATCTTGTAACGGATCACCTGGCACCCCGACTGGGTACCTCCGTTGAAAGATGCTCCTAGCGCTTCCGGAGGACTCCAAGCACTGCAGCAGACACCAAAACCACCGAACCGTAGGAACATATGAATGCTCTCAAGCATATGAATGCTGTAGACAGTTGAATAGGAACCATACGAATAGGTTTACTCTCCTAGCAGTCAAACTGGAAGAGCATACAATAAATCCTTCCCCCAATAATGAGACGACACTTCACTTTTAGGGTTAAAACAGGAACTCAAGTGCTGGCACACCCAGCCTTGTTTTTATTACAATCCACAAAACATAGTACTGCCCACAGGGTTTTGCAGAACCACCAATAAACACATTACAACACATACAATGCAAGTACAGCAGCCAATCAGACACAATGGGACAATAGAAACACACCCAGCATATTCCTCCCCTCTGCTTATGAGATAATTGAGTCAATTACTGTATCTACTCAATTATCTCCAAGCTGAAAAGTTACTTTTTGTACATTTTTATAACTTTGGGAGTTAACATCGTACATACATAAAACTTACATTTTCATAATCAATCCATTCAGGGGAACAACATATTAAAAATGGCACGAATCAGACCAGGGGTTCAAAAGTTAAGGGAAAGTCCTTTGTGACTAAATGAAGCATGGCTTTCTGGCCCAAACCAGTTTCAGAGTCTTCTATCCTGGAGAGTAATTCAATTATCTCCCAGGATAGACACAAGACTCCATTAAGCACATGGTTGCAAAAGACACAAAACACTTTAAAATACATAAAGTCACATTTACACATAACACACAGACATTTCACATATCCCCAGATAGCTGGGATCTGAGTGCACATTATTAGATGAATGGCACTCAGATCACACAAATAAGCCTTTCTGCAGGGGAAATAAACGGTTTAACCTGCAGGGCCATAGTCCAAAGGGAGCAGGCGAGCAACCAGGCTTCTCCAGTTCACAGTGGTGAGGTTGGTTTCGCCACACATCTTATGTCCAATACTGTTTTGGTAGTCTTGTATCAAGTGAAGAAATGACAGGCAGTATAAGCAATCCAGCAATGTGAAGGAAGTACCTTTAGTTGATATACAGTACTTGAATGGGGACAGTTATTGGTAATTCTAGTCCTGAGGTCTCCTAAAGTCTGGATCGAGTGAATCCCGATCTGGAATGAAGATTTTAGGCAATCGGTAGGAGAAGTGGCAGAGGAACAAGTCCACGAGATGCCAGACTCCTGGTACAACTGGGGATCACCCAGAACCACAAACCGTTGTGTGAAAATCTATTCACAAACCGGACTTTGCATAGGACACGAGGTAATGCGTTTAGACTGGGAGAAAGAAGATTTTGTCTAAGGCAAAGGAAAGGTTTTTTTACTGTAAGAACAATAAGGATGTGGAATTATCTGCCTAAAGTGGTTTTATCAGAGTCCATACAGATATTCAAACAGCTACTAGATGCATACTTGCAAAAACAGAATATTCAAGGATATAATCTTTCAATGTAGGGTAATAACTGCTTGATCCAAGGATGAATCTGACTGCCATTCTAGGGTCAAGAAGGATTTTGTTTCCTAGCTTGTTGCAAAATTGGAAGTGCTTCAAACTGTTTTTTTTTGCCTTCTCTTGGATCAACAGCAAAAAACAAATGTGAGGAAGGCTGAACTTGATGGACGCAAGTCTCTTTTCAGCTATGTAACTATGTAACCATGGTAGCGGGGTAGCAGTGTTGTGAGTGTAGTAGGTGCCCGTGAAAGAGGGCTCACCTTCTAGTGGTAGAAAAATGAGGTTTCCCTTGAGTGATATGGGAGACCTAATAGTCTCATAAAATTGGGGTTCACTCAATAAGACTCCTCCGTGGGGTTTTGTACCTGAGAGGGGCTCACCCTCTAGACAGATGCTCGGAGACATGTAATTATATTGGGGTTCACCCCCGTTGTACTTGAGCTGTACCTCTTTGGTCAGCAAGAGTATTCAGCCCAATCACATAGGTATTAACATTGCAAGTAAGGTACCACATCTTTGTAAAGTCTGCTTTGGCAGAGCTATATGTAATAATCTGGGGCTCACCCCAGGTGGCGTGCCGTGAAAAACCCTGAGGACACCCACATAGTAGTAATACACATTTGGCACAGTACGAAATAATCCATGTGGATGAACAGGTCTGTAATAATTTCCTGGTATTGTCCTTAAAACCGCCATATGTAGAAAATCCATGTACATGGTACTCATGTGAAATGAATTCCAAGTATAAACATGTAGTAATCCTATGTACAAGCAGATTCAAATAGTTTTAGTGAGCAGTACATAGATGGCATCCACATTAGGTATATTTGGTAGTAGGTTGTGAAATCTGTATCCTCAGAGTCCAGACTGAGTGATTCCTTATCTGGAATGACAGGAATAAGATGGCTGCCGTGAATCTCGCGGTACTTGCGAGATCCAAAATGGCCGCCGCTCGTGAGCAACGGTCCGCCTGCCTCGCGTCCACGGGTCCGCCCACCAAACCCCCCCCTGCAAGTAATGAGAACCAGTCTTCCCTGACCCACACCACCAAGAGCAAGAGAACCACGTGGCTGGAGCAGCAAAGAAAGAGGGCGTGGTCTTACTGGGCCTTTTGTGTAACATCCTCCTTTTTTCTGATTGGTTGTTTTTATTTCTGTGTTGCTGGAGATTTTCAGTAAAGAGTTATGCAAATATGAAGCCTCTTGTCATGTGGTAAAATTCGGGTGAATTGTGATTTGTTTGAAACCAAATGTACACTTGTAACTGAAGGTGAGCGGTTGCAGTTTTATATAAATTCTAGATTCAAAAAAACAAGAAAATGCAATCTTGTAGGCAGTATATAACAAAAATACAGCAAATAAAATAGACATCCTAAACAGTGCTCCAAAAATCTAATCCAACTTCGATGGCACAAAAACAATCTATCTGTATGTGTTCAACACCCCAAAATATGAACTTACCACACTTACACCGGAGCCACAGAGAGACATTCTAATGGGATAAGGAGATGATACAATAACTTGGAAGAAAAGAGAAAAGAGAAACCATATTATTGCATAGTGTACATTATAAAAATAAAAACCATTTATAAGAATAGCACTCAAACTGAAAGCAAACTCGTGTTATAAAATACCAGGGCCTGAGACCTCCAGTGCCGTCACCTACTCTCTGCTGATCCACTTATATTGAAATATAATGGAAATGCCTTCAGGCTCCTTACAAACTCCTATATGCAGGCTGTTTTATCATTTATTTATATATTAATCTATTTCTGTCACACCTACTGTATATGAGAAATTAAATTTTTGATTTTATACTAACATGTCGGACCGTGTGAAATATATTGTAAGATAAAGG
>OW240915.1:334764326-334817637 GCA_933207985.1 Pelobates cultripes
TGTAATAATACACTGAGCTGTAATAATACAATAAGCTGTAATAATACAATGTGCTGTAATAATACAAAAAGCTGTAAAACTATAATGAGCTGTAGTAATACAATGAGCTGTAATAATACAATGAGCTGTATTAATATAATGAGCTGTAATAATGTAACAAGCTGTAATAATACCCTGTATTGTTTATTAAAAGACGCTGTTCTGATACAATAAGCTGTTCTGATACAATAAGCTGTAATAATATGATAAGCTGTAAAAATACAGCAGACTGTAGTGGTGATGGTACCTGGAATGTTACTTTAACATTTTTAATGCTCTCTAGCAGTTTTAACAGCATTCTTCAAAAGACATTTCCTTAATGTGTCTTCTGATATTTCCCATAATGCACTAGTGGGATACTTCCCAGCATGCAGTACTAGTATGAGATTTCCCAACATGCCCTAGTAGACTCAGCTTGCACTGGTATTATGATATTTCCCAGCATGCAGCATGTTCTGATACAGTTTAATCAAAATTATTCAATTCCCACGGAAAATGTGTTCCTTTGATGTAAGAGTGTAAATAAAACTTAACATTTAATCAGTATCTTGAGTATCATAAAAATATGCAAACGTGAACAAAAATGTAAAACAAAATGGAAAGTGCAGTCCTCTCTATTATATAGCAGGAATGTGACACTAGGATCGTAGAAGTGATCACAATATGCAGTTGATATTAAATACAATACTGTCCTAGTTGTTAGATTATAACGGCTTCAAGGGTATAGAGGGGAGGGGAATGTCCTAAAGGTATATCTCCTATTAAGAGTCTAATGTGCCTTCGAGGGCACCCCTTGAGAAAATCCTACTCTGTTATACTGCCTCCCGCTGCAGCCCCAATAATCTAAGATTCAAACGGATTCCAAAATGATACAAAGTATCTAGAGGACTGTGCAACCATATAACGCAAGGAAGCTACTACTCGTATTGTCGGCTGTCTATAATAAGATTAGTAGTTGATGCTAACACCAAAAGTACAACGAGTGAGCGTCCTGAGCCTCTGACGTGCGCGTTTCGCCAGGGTGGCTCATCAGAGGGCAACTAGACACAGATAAGTGCCAGCATTTTAAACGTAAATGAGTGATTCTAAAGAGATGAGCACATGAGGTGCGTGTCACGGCAGTCTACACATAATACTCTCAATGGAGAAAAATAAAAAATAAAAATTACTAGGAAAAAGATTAAGACTAAATCAATAACAAAATTATTAATAATAAAATAATAATAATAATAATAATAAAAATATAATAGTAATGTACCCAGAGTTTGGGTTAACCAATGTTGGTTATGGGGTGAATACCTTTGTATGAATTCCCGTTTGAATGGGTAATTGCAATATTTGTATTCCACTTGATAAAAAGAAAAAGACAATATTGTTCAATTTTAAAGCTGACTTGTGAGATTATTGGACAATGGAGACTTCAAATACAAGGATCCGTGAAAGGACGAAATTTCAAAGTGGTCTATTAGAAATCTATGGTACTCAATTGTATGTATTTCACATTATATCAAATGAATCTTGTACGTCATTATTTCAACAGCAAATGTTTCGCCAGTGATCCAATCAGATTTGTACTACTTAACAAGAATAAAACTAATTATGTTAATCATAGATGAATGGAGTAAAACTGAATTCTTCGTTCAATCCATGTGGGGCCAACGTTTTTAATTCGTGTATCCATCTTGACTCCTTTTTTAACAGCATTAAACTGAAATTTCGCTTTCCAGTGTTTAGATGAATACGTTCCAGAATTTGGAAAGAGCGATTAGATGAGTCAGTATTATGAAAATTCCTGACAAGGTTTGCCACAAATGTTGAGATATTAAATTTTGTTATGGAGTTTATGTGCTGAAGAATTCTTCTTTGAAATTCTTCACATTTGACTGCATGTTAGAAATATGGCTAAGTCAAAAGAATGGTCCACAAAGTTAAAAGAAGGAACAAACAAGGAACAGGATACAAAAAAGATAGCAAAGGCACTAAATGTTCCTAGAGACTCTTGCATAGTTTGCAAACTCTAAGTTGAAGGAACAGTGTTACACTACCTGGGCGAGGCAGAAAAAGAAAGCTATCAATAACTGCAACCAGATTTCTGAGAGAGCAAGTTGTGAAAAACCTGCGACCTGCAGCAAGCCTTAGTGGTAACAGGCATTGAGGTTTTACCAGGTGAGCACAGTAAGGCACATACTAAACGGAGAACGTTTCTAAGCCAGAACTCTAAGAAGTACACCACTACTGACTCAGAAACACCTTAAAAATCGTCACTAATATGAAAAATCATATAAGCCACAGAAGTTTTGGGATTCTGTTGTGTGGAGCCATGAAACAAAACTGTATCATTTTGGCCCAATGGATCAGCGGTATGTCTGGAGGAAGAAGAATGAAGCATAGAAGAAAGAACACTCTGCCTACAGTTAAGCACGGTGGTGGCTCAGTGATGATCTGGGGCTGCTTTGTATCCTCTGGCACTGGAAACATGCAGCATGTGGAAGGCAAGATGGATTCATTGAAGTATCAGGAAATCCTAGGAGGAAACGTCATGCCGTCTGTGAGGAAGCTGAAGCGTCTTTGGACTTTCCGAAAGGACAATGATCCCAAGTATACCTCAAATTCCACCAAGGCTTGGTTGCAGAAGAAGTCCTGGAAAATTCTACAGTGGTAATCACAGTAACCTGACTTGAAGCCCATAAAAAAAAAAAATCTCTGGTGGGATTTGAAGAAGGTGGTTGCAGCACGCAAACACAAGAATATTATTGAACTGGAGGCCATTGCTCATGAGCAATGGGCTAAGATTTCTCAGGAACGCTGCCAGGAGCTGGCGTTTGGCTTTGCACCTCGTTTGCAGCAGGTCATAATAGCAAAAGGGTGCTCTGCTAAGGACTAAAGATGGTTGCAATGAAGGGGTGACATTATTTTGAGACTGGGAAAGTCATTATAAGTTGCATTTTCAGTTGGATTCGGAGAAACCACTTGAAGCAACCGTTGTGTTAAACTATTGCCATTGTTTGATTTGTTCTTTGGAAAAAGCTGAAAGTCTATATTTTTCAAACCTGATTTTCAATGGGGTTGAGTACTTTTGATTAGAGCTGTACTACTACTGATGTCAGATAAATAGTAAAAATACTATGAATAGTAGTAATTATTATAGATTAACTCATATATATCTATCTCCTGATCCTGCACTGTATAGTGATAGAGTATACACTGTCTATTAATACAGATATATATATATATATACTATCCTAGCAACCTACTTTTCTACCCTACCCTTAGCTTTTGTGTCACTATACCCCACACCCTCTTGCATGTAAGCTCATTGAGCAGGGCCTCAATCCCTCTGGTTTGAACGGGAGTTGTATTCTGGTGCATTTCCTTGCCAAAGCTGCCACCTCTTGCCAGCATGTAATGAGCAGTGCCACCAGGTGTGCAACGTCGTTCCCTTGTAAGTGTGGCATCTCCAACAGGTGTCTGATACGTTAGGGAAGCTTTGTTTGAAGCACGTAGGGACCAGGTACCACCGGGAGAGGATTTTGTGCGATAGTTCGACATGGAACATGCAAAGCGTCATAGGTTTTTGGGCCTTGAATAATTCCCTCCATTGAGAGTCTGTCAGTTTGTGTGTGAGATCCTTTTCCCATGCTTTTGTGAATTTGAGGGATTCGATATGTGGTTTAGCGTGTTTGGAGGCGTAGATTATGGGGATGAGTTTCTTAGGCGGCTTGAGCTGCAAACTTATCTTCTCCACTTCTGTCAGGTGTGGTCTTGATGGCTTTGGAGACACTGTCATTGGTATCAGTTTTATCCACGAGTGAATTTGCATATAGGAGAAGTGGGCTATAGTAGGCAGATTGAACTCTGTTTGGAGGTCTGTGAGTGGTTTGAGGTTAGAGTCTTGTAAGAGTTGGGACAAAGTATATAGGTTGTGCCTGTTCCAGAACATATAGTTAAAATCAGGGATGATGAGAGGCAAGGTGGCTATTGGTAGGGCTTTAGAGATGTGCTGTGTTAAGCCTAGGTTAACTGGATAGCTGTCCCATAAGGCTAGGGTAAGTCGTGTTGTAGGTAGCATATTTTGGCACTTAGGTCGCCGATCTTTGGGTAACCGTGCCAGTTGCGTAAGTGGGATTCCCTCAGTGAAACTTCTTTATATCTCCATCCAAGTTAGCGGGTTCTTATGGTGAAATGCGGAGAGCAAGGGGGCAATATGAGCCACCCTGTAGTAGTCTGTCATGTCAGGCAGTCCCATTCCACCTTGGTGGAACACTTTGTACATCGATTTTGCGACTCTAGATTTGATGTTCACATTATACGGCCATGATGTGTTATAACGGTATGAAGGTCTGGTCGCATTATACGGCCATACTGTATTAGAACAGTACGAAGGTCTGGTCGCACTATACGGCCATGCTGTATTATAGCAATATGAAGGTCTGGTCATACTATACGGCCATGCTGTGTGTTATAACGGTATGAAGGTCTGGTCGCACTATACGGCCATGCTGTATTATAGCAGTATGAAGGTCTGGTCACACTGTACGGCCATGCTGTGTTATAACGGTATGAAGGTCTGGTCGCACTATATGGCCATGCTGTGTTATAATGGTATGAAGGTCTGGTCGCACTATACAGCCATGCTGTGTGTTATAATGGTACGAAGGTCTGGTCCCACTATACGGCCATGCTGTGTTATAACGGTATGAAGGTCTGGTCCCACTATACGGCCATGCTGTGTTATAATGGTATGAAGGTCTGGTCGCACTATATGGCCATGCTGTGTGTTATAACGGTACGAAGGTCTGGTCACACTATACAGCCATGCTGTGTTATAACGGTATGAAGGTCTGGTCGCACTATATGTCCATGCTGTGTGTTATAACGGTACGAAGGTCTGGTCGCACTATACGGCCATGCTGTGTTATAATGGTACGAAGGTCTGGTCACACTATACGGCCATGCTGTGTTATAATGGTATGAAGGTCTGGTCGCACTATACGGCCATGCTGTGTTATAACGGTGTTAAGGTCTGGTCACACTATACGGCCGTGCTGTGTTATAACGGTACAAAGGTCTGGTCGCACTATATGGCCATGCTGTGTTATAACGGTACGAAGGTCTGGTCACACTATACGGCCATGCTGTGTTATAACGGTACGAAGGTCTGTTCGCACTATACGGCCATGCTGTGTTATAGCAGTACGAAGGTCTGGTCACACTATACGGCCATGCTGTGTTATAACGGTATGAAGGTCTGGTCGCACTATACGGCCATGCTGTGTGTTATAACGGTACGAAGGTCTGGTCACACTTTAAAGCCATGCTGTGTTATAATGGTACGAAGGTCTGGTCGCACTATACGCCCATGCTGTGTTATAACGGTATGAAGGTCTGGTCGCACTATAGGGCCATGCTGTGTGTTATAACGGTACGAAGGTCTGGTCGCACTATACGGCCATGCTGTGTGTTATAACGGTACGAAGGTCTGGTCACATTATACGGCCATGCTGTGTGTTATAACGGTACGAAGGTCTGGTCGCACTATACGGCCATGCTGTGTTATAACGGTACGAAGGTCTGGTCGCACTATACGGCCATTCTGTGTTATAACGGTACGAAGGTCTGGTCGCACTATACGGCCATTCTGTGTTATAACGGTACGAAGGTCTGGTCACACTATACGGCCATGCTGTGTGTTATAACGGTACGAAGGTCTGGTCACATTATACGGCCATGCTGTGTGTTATAACGGTACGAAGGTCTGGTCGCACTATACGGCCATGCTGTGTTATAACGGTACGAAGGTCTGGTCGCACTATACGGCCATTCTGTGTTATAACGGTACGAAGGTCTGGTCGCACTATACGGCCATTCTGTGTTATAACGGTATGAAGGTCTGGTCGCACTATATGGCCATGCTGTGTTATAACGGTACGAAGGTCTGGTCCCACTATACGGCCATTCTGTGTTATAACGGTATGAAGGTCTGGTCGCACTATATGGCCATGCTGTGTTATAATGGTATGAAGGTCTGGTCGCACTATATGGCCATGCTGTGTTATAACGGTACGAAGGTCTGGTCGCACTATACGGCCATGCTGTGTGTTATAACGGTACGAAGGTCTGGTCACACTATACGGCCATGCTGTGTGTTATAACGGTACGAAGGTCTGGTCGCACTATACGGCCATTCTGTGTTATAGCGGTATGAAGGTCTGGTCACACTATACGGCCATGCTGTGTTATAGCGGTATGAAGGTCTGGTCGCACTATACGGCCATTCTGTGTTATAACGGTACGAAGGTCTGGTCGCACTATACGGCCATGTTTTATAAAGCTATATACTATCTGTGTGTGTTGACCGTTTGGGTGTGTTTTCATTATTGTTGGTATTATTTATTACTATTATTATTATTATTAATAATATTATTATTAGTATTACAGAGAGAATTCAAAACGCAAACTGCTGTACTAAATAAAATTACAGATCAATAATGTGTCAAACGTAGAATTAACATGTTTCAGACCAATAAAAGTTAGACTTCTGACATTTTAAATATTAGTTCATGACTTAGAGACAGAAGGTGGGAGAATGCTATATGTTTAGATCAGGGCAAGTAGAGCGGGGCATGAACTCGATTGATGAAATGTAGAGACAAGCGGAACCAGCTCTTAGCCCATGTTAATGGAAAAATGAATAGTATCAAACGTGACTTTTAATATATACACAAAAGAGAAAAAAGAATAAAGACAAATGTATGATAAAGGTGGAAACAATCACAAATGTTATCACTAGGTGGAGACAACAGCTAATGGTGCTGAATAATCATGATATCCATAGAAACATAGAATGTGACGGCAGATAAGAACCATTCGGCCCATCTAGTCTGCCCAATTTTCTAAATACTTTCATTAGTCCCTAGCCTTATCTTATAGTTAGGATAGCCTTATGCCTATCCCACGCATGCTTAAACTCCTTCACTCAATTGGAAATTTGCTCTGTAAGGACTGTTAGGGCAGAGTAAATATTATAATGGTCAGTGTGGTTAAAACCGGAGTGTTTGGCGGATATAATAAATCACCTTATAGCACTACCGGTAAAGCTCACCGTTGCTAGATACAATGTACCGTCACAAAAAAGGCAGTAAAATTAGTGATTCTACAAAAATGATATAAGAGACAGTAGTGCGTGAAGATAGTAGTGCTCTCTAGGAGAGCAAATGTACGTAGTATAGAGACAGGGATACGCTAATCTGTGCCTTCAAGGGAACCTATTGAAAAGCTAATTCTTCTAACTCTGTCTCTAGCTGAAGAAGTATTAATGCTAGCTGATCGGCAGATTAGCACCCTGCAGCAATAAACGCTGTGGTCACTGCAAGGCGTACAAATTTATCCAACCCAGCAAATTCACCTGGTCATCACAAATCAATATCACTGTCAACACCAATGCATTTGTTAACTGCAGCACCACCAAGATTATTTATCTCATTACCTGTTCCTGTAACAAACAATACATTGGTAAATCCTATCAGGAATCCAGGCGACGTATTTTACAACACGTTAATTCCATTACCCACGCTGGCAACCCTACTCCTACTGCCAGACACCTCATTCATTTTCATAATGCCGATCCTGATCATTTACAATTCCACGCCATAGAGAAATTAACTCTTGGTTCACACAAAGGCAATTTCAATTTATTAACGAAGGAATCAAGATTCATTTATAAGTATCAAACGATGGCACCCAAGGGGTTAAATTCATTCTTAGCTCGCTCTGTCAATTGTATATACAATATTTGATTTACTATCAATATTAACCACACTGACCATTATAATATTTACTCTGCCCTAACAGTCCTTACCAGGACCTTACGTTTTACATTACTTAGCAGCCGCAGTACTCTGCTTGCATTTCCATATCACCGAGGGTCGTAGTAACCCTTTAGTTACTGTTTTGGGTTGCATCCAAAGACAAATTGCAACATAGCATTCTAATATTGTAGCAAACTACAGCAGACTCTGCCAGCTGATATCTATCTATTGTCACACCTCACATTACAGAGCATAAGGCTATCCTAACTAAGATAAGGCCAGGGAGTAATGAAAGTATTTAGAAAATTGGGCAGACTAGATGGGCCGAATGGTTCTTATCTGCCGTCACATTCCATGTTTCTATGGATATCATGATTATTCAGCACCATTAGCTGTTGTCTCCACCTAGTGATAACATTTGTGATTGTTTCCACCTTTATCATACATTTTTCATTCTTTTTTTTTCTCTTTTGTGTGTACATTAAAAGTCACGTTTTATACTTTTCATTTTGCCATTAACATGGGCTAAGAGCTGGTTCCGCTTGTCTCTTTAGTTCATGACATGTTTATTATTTAACTCTCAGCTCGACATCAAAGTATCTGCAGTGATTAGAACTGAGGTCAGCGTATATTGACTGAATTCTCTGCTTATACATAGCTTTGTTTTTCCTGATTTCCTTTGTGGATCAGTGTGGAATATTTGTGGAGCTGCATCTTGCGTTCATTTTGAAATAAATAATTGTGTGTTATTTGCAGGTTTCTCGTTACAATGTATACAGTGCTCGGATCATGGAGGGCAATTCTGTAATGGAATCCAAGTGAACTGCGCCCCGGCGTCTGATGTCTGCGTGTCCACTCTGATTCAGGAGGAGATCAGTACGTTACCTGGATTTACTTATATCTTCACCAGAAAGAGATAGGGCAGACAGGGGATAGTCTGGTTTATTTAAATTCTGCATACATGTCTTATAGACAGAATACAGCTAGGGATACAATATTATTATTCAATTCCAACTTATTTATATTCCTAACACTATAGTGTTTCTATGGCATACACACACCATGGCTAATAAATTATATCATTTAAACATATTTAAAGGACCACTCTAGGCACCCAGACCACTTCAGCTTAATGAAGTGGTCTGAGTGCCTGGTCCTTCTAGGGTTAACCCATTTTTTCATAAACATAGCAGTTTCAGAGAAACTGCTATGTTTATGAATGGGTTAAGCCTTCCCCCTAATCCTCTAGTGGCTGTCTCATTGACAGCCGCTAGAGGCGCTTGCGTGCTTCTCACTGTGATTTTCACAGTGAGAGCACGCCAGCCTCCATAGGAAAGCATTGATAATGCTTTCCTATGCGACCGGCTGAATGCGCGCGCAGCTCTTGCCGAGCGTGCGCATTCAGCCGACGGGGCGGATCGGAGGAGGAGAGCTCCCCGCCCAGCGCTGGAAAAAGGTAAGTTTTAACCCCTTTCCCCCTTCCAGAGCCGGGCGGGAGGGGGTCCCTGAGGGTGAGTATGTTTTCCTGGCACTATAGTGGTCCTTTAAACAAGGCTCCTGTTTATATAAGAATCCTCCAGATTCTCAGTAGGTATATTGCTTGCAGTCTATGGGAGGAATACGCTTGTCTAGACTATCAGTAAATGTTATAATCTGATTTTCTTGCAATTTTGATATATTTAGTGGCAACTGAACCATCAATTGCAGAAAACATGACGTAGCAATTGCCAGTTTTCATCAGCAATTCTACCTCCAATAAACTGCAATTTGGCATTCAATGATTCTCAAAGGGAAACTATCATGCCAGGAAAACAAGTTGTTTTTCTCCCTTGCGGCCCTCCCCTCTGGTGCTGAAGGGGTTTAGAATGCTAGGGTCACCTACCTTATTCCAGTACCGTTGTTCCTCAGTGTTAGTTTAAGCAACACCTCATGATGGCCATGCTCCCATTAGGACTTCCCCCATAGGAAAGCATTTTACAAAGCTTTCCTATGGGGTTTTGGGTGACACTGAATGTTCTCATGCATAGCGTGAGGACATCCAACGTCAGATAACCAAAAGTCACCTAATGACCCAGAAGTCCCTCTAGTTGCTGTCTGGTAGACAGCCGCTAGATGTTGAGTTACCCTACCAAGCTAATTATTACAGTTTATTAAAAACTACAATAATTACCTTTGCAGAGTTAAGGAACCTAGGTGTGGTCTTGGTGCCTATAGTGTCCCTTTAAACAGCCCTAGGTTTAGGGCTCTGTCGGTCCTGGAGCATACTGTCAGACTGCACTTTGTCTAGCAGTTTGGAAGACTCTATGTGCTCCAAATGTGAAATTTGAGGGCCATGAACATAAAGTCCCCTATGTGTTAAATGCTTACTCAGGACATGTATGTGTAGTATGTCCTGGATACAGTGGCCTGTGAGACCCCGTGGTGGGGTGTAACTCATCTTGAACCACCATACCTGGTTGGAAGTCCCCTGTACAGAAGCACTTTAACTAATAGAAGACACCAAATATCCCTAGGCGTGGATTGTACTGTGCACATCTAACTACAGCTATCCGAGGTCTCAAATCTGTAAGTGCATTTTCACTTCTTATTTTGCCACTGTATTTGGTACATACTACACTATATTCTGCTGTATCTTTCTGTCTCCACACATCATACTACACTATATTCTGATGCCACATATAATATATGTAACGGACCGTTTTGCACAAAAGGGGTAAAAACCGTTTAGGCAATCGGCCCCCTTTCCAGAGATGCAGGCACAGCTACTGCAGAACACCAAACACACGAACCGCCAATACAAGTGAATGCTCCAAACACCCGAACTGCATACAAGGGAATGCTCCAAACACTCGAACTGGAACCTCACGAATAGCTGCTAGCAGACGAACAGGAAAAGCACCCAAGCGGCTTACACTCCTGGCAATCAGTCTCTATCAGCATACAGTAAATCCCCCCAAAGACGAGACAGAACTCCGTGTTGAGGGTCAAGCAGTGGTCTGTTTAATGGGGGCTACCTGCCCAGTAATTATGCAGGTCTCCCACCTGGTGGACACTCCCCTAGGGGACCAAATGGGAGACTGTGACAAGGGACAGACAAGCAGACAAATAGGACACACAGTCACAGTATATTCCCACAATGCATCCTGGCTTCCTCCCCTCTGCCCTGGGAGATAATTGAGAAGTAACTCAATTATCTCCCAAGACAAAGGCAAAACTCCATTACACATGTGGGGACACAAAACCAGTATTATACTTTAAAATACATAAAGTAACATTTATTACATAAAACACAGACATGTAACATATCCCCAGATAGCTCAGGTCTGAGTGCACATTATTAGGTAAATGGCACTCAGACCACACGAATACAGTTTAATTGCCATGGAGCCAAAGTCTTTAATTACACGAATAGGCTCCATGGCATAGCTATCTGGGTTAAAACATTCCCCCAACACAAAATACCGAATTTACATACATTCGTTAAATTGGTACGAATTAGAACCAGGGTCTGGAGGCTCAGCGGTGCTTAACTGACACAGTGTCCAGATTTGGCGTAGGAAAGCCGGACAGAAAAGCGCTGGCTGCCCGGGGAGCTCCAGAACTTTGCCATCATGTGGCGGCTAGGTGTTACCGCGACCACCCAGTAACAGTCAATTAAGCTGCGGTTAACCGCAGCTACTGGGTGGTCAATTGCCGGCATACGCTCGTTAAACCGCGGTTAACCGCGGCTTCAGGGAGGTAAATGGAGGGCACACGCCAGCTTCTGGATGGCCAATTAACGGCGCCGGCTGACTTCCCACGGCTCTGGGGAGGCTGATAGAAGTCTGTTTGTTCGGTAGATAGAATCTACTGAACGGCTGTGCAGAAAGGAAGGAATAACTCTTTCTGCACAGTAAAATTAACCGTTTAACTGCCGGTCCATAATCCAAAGGCAGCAGTCGGGCAACCAGGCTCCTCCAATGCAATGTGGCGAGATTGGTCTCGTCACAATATCATACTACACTATATTCTGCTGTATATTTCTGTCTCCACATATAATACTACACTATATTCTGATGTCACATATAATATCATACTACACTATATTCTGCTGTATATTTCTGTCTCCTCATATCATACTACACTATATTCTGATGTCACATATAATATCATACTACACTATATTTTGCTGTCACATATATCATACTACACAATATTGTGCAGTCACATAATATCATACTCAACTATATTCTGCTGTATATTTGTCTCCACATATCATACTACACAATATTCTGTTGAATATTTCTGTCTCCACATATCATACTACACTATATTCTCCTGTATCTTTCTGTCTCTACACATCATACTACACTATATTCTGCTGTCACATATAATATCATACTACACTATCTTCTGCTGTATATTTATGTTTCTACACATCATACTATACTTTATTCTGCTGTATCTTCCTGTCTCTACATACCATACTACACTATATTCTGCTGTATCTTTCTGTCTCCACATATCATACTACACTATATTCTGTTGTATTTTTCTGTCTCCACATATCATACTACACTATATTCTCCTGTATCTTTCTGTCTCTACACATCATACTAAACTATATTTTGCTGTATCTTCCTGTCTTCACATATCATACTACACTATATTCTGCTGTATCGTTCTGTCTCTACATATCATACTACACTATATTCTGCTGTATCGTTCTGTCTCTACATATCATACTACACTATATTCTGCTGTATCTTTGTGTCCCCACACACCATACTACACTATATTCAGCTGTATGTCTCCACATATTATGCTACACTATATTCTGCTGTATCTTTCTGTCACCACATATCATAGTACACTATATTCAGTTTGTCTCCACATATCATGCTACACTATATTCTACTGTATCTTTCTGTCTCCACATATCATACTACACTATATTCTGCTGTATCTTTCTGTCTCCTCATATCATACTACACTATATTCTGCTGTATTTTTCTGTTTCCACATACCATACTACACTATATTCTGCTATATCTTTGTGTCTCCACATATCATACTACACTATATTCTGCTGTCACATATAATATCATACTACACTATCTTCTGCTGTATATTTATGTTTCTACAAATCATACTACACTATATTCTGCTGTATCTTTCTGTCTCTACATACCATACTACACTATATTCTGCTGTATCTTTCTGTCTCTACATACCATACTACACTATATTCTGCTGTATCTTTCTGTCTCTACAAATCATACTACACTATATTCTGCTGTATATTTATGTTTCTACAAATCATACTACACTATATTCTGCTGTATCTTTCTGTCTCTACATACCATACTACACTATATTCTGCTGTATCTTTCTGTCTCTACATACCATACTACACTATATTCTGCTGTATCTTTCTGTCTCTACAAATCATACTACCTCTGAGAACGCATCTACCTCAGAACCATACCAAGGCACTGCTCCTTCTTACAGATCGAATGATGGATCCACTTTAATGTTTTATTGGTTTAGTTTAATTTATAAAAATATATATATATATATTTTATTAACAGATACTTCAGATCCAGACAGTTTAAATATCCTGCAAATCACAAGAACATGTAAGAAAACCTTTTACTATTTTAAAATGTATTTATATTGACGTTGATCTACAAATCTTTCCAATGTTTCCATGACTATACATTGTATCTATACATCTAGAATATATACAACTAACCGTTCCCTATACACATTAATTCCATGACTATACATTGTATCTAACCGTTCCCTATACACATTAATTCCATGACTATACATTGTATCTAACCGTTCCCTATACACATTAATTCCATGACTATACATTGTATCTAACCGTTCCCTATACACATTAATTCCATGACTATACATTGTATCTAACCGTTCCCTATACACATTAATTCCATGACTATACATTGTATCTAACCGTTCCATATACACATTAATTCCATGACTATCAGTTCCAGTGTTTATGGTGTTGACTGGTATTTTTGAACCTGTGTGTCTCTGGTGTTCTGACCTTGGCTTGTCTTATATGTAAATCCACTTCTTGGGCTCCTTGCTATATTTCGATATTTACTTATTGTTTATATTGAATTCTCATATTTTCAGCATCATACACATATATAAGGGATTGTGGGACTTCGAGTGATTGTGATAAGGTTGTGATCCTGAGGACGCCGTACAACAGAATGGTAATGAGTAATCGCTGCTGCAGGTCCAACTTATGTAACCCAGAGAGCCCACGCTGTAAGTACTGGCAGGGGGATAATGGGTGAATTTTTTTGTGAATGGCTTTGACAGTGCTGCCATGCAGTGTAGGCAATCCCTATGCTCCTAGTGTGCAATTATCTAAACAGTATAGAGAATATTAAGTTATTCTGCATGGGAGCAAGTTCCCATATTACTGAGAGTTTTGAGTGTAACGTAATTACCTTCCCACTGACATGGTTTACAATGTGTTTTCTAGCAATCCCTGAAGGTTCACAAAATGGCGTCACGTGTCCTGGCTGCCTCACTTTCATAAACCAAGAGTGCGCGGCGTATAAAGCGGTGTACTGCAGGGGCGATGAGAAATACTGCTTCCACTTCTCCAGCCAACCTCTGAAAGATGACAACTGTAAGTGCAAACCATCCCAAAATACACTGTACCCCCGGATTGCACTGTACCCCCAAATTACTGTGCACCCCTAAATTACACTGCACCCTCAAATTACACTGTATCCCCAAATTACACTGCACCCTTATATTACACTGTATCCACAAATTACACTGTACCCCTAAATTACAATGTTGCACAGTAACATTGTAACACCTAATTTTATGTAACACTGCTCCCGAAAACAGTATGTGATTACATTGTACCCTATAAAATAACTACACTGTAACACCGTTCCTCAAACACTTAAAGGACCACTCTAGGCACCCAGACCACTTCAGCTTAAGTGGTCTGGGTGCAAGGTCCAGCTAGGATTAACCCATTTTTTTTATAAACATAGCAGTTTCAGAGAAACTGCTATGTTTACAAATGGGTTAATCCTTCCTCCAATTCAATGAGACAGCCGCTAGAGGCGCTTGCGTGATTCTCACTGTGAAAATCACAGTGAGAGCACGCAAGCGTCCATAGGAAAGCATTGTAAATGCTTTCCTATGCGACCGGCTGAATGCGTGCGCAGCTCTTGCCGCGCGTGCGCATTCAACCGAATGGGAGGACCGGAGGAGGATCGGAGGAGGAGAGCTCCCCGCCCAGCGCTGGAAAAAGGTAAGATTTTACCCCTTTCCTCTCCCCAGAGCCGGGCGGTACGAGTATGTTTTCCTGGCACTATAGTGGTCCTTTAACACTTACTGCTGTACCGCTGTAAAATATGCAGTTTTAATCAAAATTATTCAACCCCCATTGAAATTCAGTTTCATTGTCAATGAAGAAATGAAACGAAATAAATGAATATATCTCAACACAACGAATGCTTCAAATGGTTTCCAGAATTCACCTGAAAAAATATCACCCTAACATTATACCCTTATATAACACGTGATTAAACTAATACGGCACCTTAATATAACCCTGATTACACCCTAACATTATACCCTTATATAACACGTGATTACACTAATACTGCACCTTAATATAACCCTGATTACACCCTAACATTATACCCTTATATAACACGTGATTACACTAATACTGCTGTGACGAGACCAATCTCGCCACATTGCATTGGAGAAGCCTGGTTGCTCGCCTGCTGCCTTTGGACTATGGCCCCCTTTTAAAAGACTTTATTTTTGCCTGCAGAAAAGCTGTATTCGTGCTTTTCTGCCTGGGGTTCGGTAGATTTGTTTGAATGTGTTATACCCCAGATAGGAATCCCATGGAGCCCATTTGTATGAAACTGACTGTAAAGACTTTGGCTCCATGGCGATTAAACTGTATTCGTGTGGTCTGAGCGCCATTCACTTAATAATGTGCGCTCAGACCTGAGCTATCTGGGGATATGTTACATGTCTGTGTTTTATGTAATAAATGTGACTTTATGTATTTTAAAGTGTTTTGTGTCTTTTTGCAACCATGTGCTTAATGGAGTCTTGTGTCTATCCTGGGAGATAATTGAATTACTTATCTCCAGGATAGAAGACTCTGAAACTGGTTTGGGCCAGAAAGCCATGCTTCATTTAGTCACAAAGGACTTTTTACTAACTTTTGAACCCCTTGTCTGATTTGTGCCATTTTTGAATATGTTGTTCCCCTGAATGGATTGATTGTGCATATGTAATTTTATGTGAATGTGATGTATGGTTTTAGAGTTATGAAAGTTGGGTAGAAAGTATGTTTTAACTGTATGTATAATTGAGTTTCCTCTCAGGATAAGGGGAGGGAATATGTGGGATGTAACTGTGATGTGATTGGTTGTTTTATACCTCCCTGTGGGCGGTCCTGTATTTGCAAGACTGTAATAAAAACCAGGCTGGGTGTGCCAGCACCTCAGACCACTGCTTGACCCTCAACACAGAGCCTTGTCTCGTTCTTTGGGGGATTCACTGTATGCTGTTAGAGACTGATTGCCAGGAGTGTAAGCTGCTTGGGAGCTTTTCCTGTTCGTCTGCTAGCAGCTATTTGGGAGGTTCCAGTTCGGGAGTTGGAGTGCTATTTTGTATCCAGTTCGGGAGTTTGGTGTTCTGCAGTAGCTGTGCCTGTATCTCTGGAAAGGGGGCCGATCGCCTAAACGGTTTTTACCCCTTGTGTGCAAAACGGTCCGTTACAATTGGTGGCAAGCGGCGGGATCGTTCCTACAGACAGAAGGACAGCTACAGGAGACACCATTTCTTTGGATTTTACAATTTGAGGGCAACGCATGTCCCAGTACAGCGACCCTGACAGCACCAGCATGGAACCAGCAGTGGAGTATGACGAGGGTGCCATGGATGACCGAGATGCAGTCCGTAAAGGCATCTGGTACCAGGCACTGGGTATTGTGGAGTACCAGCGGGGCAAGAGACTCCCCAAGGAAGACCAGCGGTTGCAGAAGCGAGTAGCCCTGCGGATGCCCTTCCTGGGAGAGCAGCCCCTGGAGGAATGGGTGAGGAAATTGGAACACCTAGTATGGCAGGAGTTGTGGCTAGAAGATGCCTACCAGGCGCTCTGGTGGTATGGGGCACAGTACCTGCCCTGGACAGCCGAGCATGACAAGCCAGAGGGAGAGGAGTTTGATGGTCCTGGCTTGTTATGGGAGTCATTTTCAGAGCTCGAATTTGGGAGCCCTACACAAGCCCGGTTCAGTGATCTCTTGGAGTGGAGGGAGAGCAGGTATGACTGGGACGACACTCACGAAATTGAGCAAGACCTGGTCCACCTGGTAACCCGGGAGATGGAGCTAGAACAGGGCTACCAGCAGCTGTTCCAATACAGTGAGAAGGCTCAGCGGGAGAGCAGCATGACAGACCCAGAGCCAGACCCATTCAGAGGGGACGAGATGGTACAGTTTTACTGGGAAGAACCCAGGTGGCCGGTAGAGATGGGACCGAGGTCTCTCCACCGGTCCTGCAGGGAATTGGGAGCCCAGTCTCCATTCCCCAGCGGCAGTGTAAAGTGCAGGGAGAGGAGAGCAGTATCCTCCCTCCCCAGCGGCAGGCTGAGTTACAGGGGGCAGAGGTAGTTGTTCCTGCCCCCCAGCAGCAGAGTGATATGCCGGGAAGGCAGTGTAAAGTGCAGGGAGAGGAGAGCAGTGTCCTCCCTCCCCAGCGGCAGGCTGAGTTACAGGGGGCAGAGGTAGTTGTTCCTGCCCCCCAGCAGCCAAGTGATATGCCGGGAAGGCAGTGTGAAGTCCAGGGAGAGGAGAGCAGTGTCCTCCCTCCCCAGCGGCAGCGTGATTTTTTGGGAATTGGGAGCCCAGTCTCCATTCCCCAGCGGCAGTATGATGCTTTGGGAATTGGGAGCCCAGTCTCCATTCCCCAGCGGCAGCACAGATTATTGGGGATTGGGAGCCCCGTCTCCATTCCCCAGCGGCAGAGTGTCCTACCGGGAATAGAGAGCCCAGTCTCCTTTCCCCAGCAGCAGGACTCTGTATTGGGAGCAGAGACAGTCGGTCTCCCTCCCCCGCAGCTGGAAGTATGTATGGGAGAGGAGCCTGTTATCCCCTCTCCCCAGCGGCAGCTTAATGTACCAGGGGGAGACAGTAAGCCCCACAACTGCGCAGATGGGACCGTGGTCTCTACACTGCCAGCACAGGGGGTAGGGACGGTCGGTCCTGCCCCCCAGCGACAGGGCTGTTTAGCCAAAGGGGAGACAGTCGGTCTCCCCCTCCAGCAGCAGAGATGGGTAACCAAAGGGGAGACGGTCGGTCTCCAGCAGCAGCAGCAGCAGAGCGGTGTATTTAAAGGGGAGACAGTCGGTCTCCCCCTCCAACAACCAGGCTTCCACCAGGCTACCCTCCCAGTAGCGCTGGCAACAGGGCAGAGTGCCGCTGGTCTCTGCCCACGCAGCACCCCACCAAGTCAGCGTACCCGTACCCAGCACAGCCGTGGTGAGGCACCTGGACATGGACAAGCTTCTTCTCTACCCAGGTGCAGTAACCATTTATTGTGGGTGGGCTGTGCTGTTGATTATGTTTTGTGGGTGGGCTGCTGGACTAACAAGGGCACTGACCGGCAGGAGGTTAGATACCCTGTTAGTCTGTTTGGAAAAGGGGAGAGATGTGACGAGACCAATCTCGCCACATTGCATTGGAGAAGCCTGGTTGCTCGCCTGCTGCCTTTGGACTATGGCCCCCTTTTTAAAGACTTTATTTTTGCCTGCAGAAAAGCTGTATTCGTGCTTTTCTGCCTGGGGTTCAGTAGATTTGTTTGAATGTGTTATACCCCAGATAGGAATCCCATGGAGCCCATTTGTATGAAACTGACTGTAAAGACTTTAGCTCCATGGCGATTAAACTGTATTCGTGTGGTCTGAGCGCCATTCACTGAATAATGTGCGCTCGGACCTGAGCTATCTGGGGATATGTTACATGTCTGTGTTTTATGTAATAAATGTGACTTTATGTATTTTAAAGTGTTTTGTGTCTTTTTGCAACCATGTGCTTAATGGAGTCTTGTGTCTATCCTGGGAGATAATTGAATTACTTATCTCCAGGATAGAAGAATCTGAAACTGGTTTGGGCCAGAAAGCCATGCTTCATTTAGTCACAAAGGACTTTTTACTAACTTTTGAACCCCTTGTCTGATTTGTGCCATTTTTGAATATGTTGTTCCCCTGAATGGATTGATTGTGCATATGTAATTTTATGTGAATGTGGTGTATGGTTTTAGAGTTATGAAAGTTGGGTAGAAAGTATGTTTTAACTGTATGTGTAATTGAGTTTTCTCTCAGGATAAGGGGAGGGAATATGTGGGATGTAACTGTGATGTGATTGGTTGTTTTATACCTCCCTGTGGGCGGTCCTGTATTTGCAAGACTGTAATAAAAACCAGGCTGGGTGTGCCAGCACCTCAGACCACTGCTTGACCCTCAGCACAGAGCCTTGTCTCGTTCTTGGGGGGATTCACTGTATGCTGTTAGAGACTGATTGCCAGGGGTGTAAGCTGCTTGGGAGCTTTTCCTGTTCGTCTGCTAGCAGCTATTTGGGAGGTTCCAGTTCGGGAGTTGGAGTGCTATTTTGTATCCAGTTTGGGAGTTTGATGTTCTGCAGTAGCTGTGCCTGTATCTCTGGAAAGGGGGCCGATCGCCTAAACGGTTTTTACCCCTTGTGTGCAAAACGGTCCGTTACAACTGCACCTTAATATAACCCTGATTACACCCTAACATTATACCCTTATATTAACATGTGATTACACTAATACTGCACCTTAATATAACCCTGATTACACCCTAACATTATACCCTTATATTAACATGTGATTATACTAATACCGCACCTTAATATAACCCTGATTACACCCTAACATTATACCCTTATATAACATGTGATTACACTAATACTGCACCTTAATATAACCCTGATTACACCCTAACATTATACCCTTATATAACACGTGATTACACTAATACTGCACCTTAATGTAACCCTGATTACACCCTAACATTATACCCTTATATAACACGTGATTACACTAATACTGCACCTTAATGTAACCCTGATTACACCCTAACATTACACCCTTATATAACATGTGATTACACTAATACTGCACCTTAATATAACCCTGATTACACCCTAACATTATACCCTTAAATAACACGTGATTACACTAATACTGCACCTTAATATAACCCTGATTACACCCTAACAATATACCCTTATATATCACGTGATTACTCTAATACTGCACCTTAATATAACCCTGATTACACCCTAACATTATACCCTTATATAACACGTGATTACACTAATATTGCACTGTAATATAACCCTGATTACACCCTAACAATATACCCTTATATTAACATGTGATTATACTAATACTGCACCTTAATATAACATGTGATTACACTAATACTGCACCTTAATATAACCCTGATTACACCCTAACAATATACCCTTATATAACACATGATTACACTAATACTGCACCTTAATATAACCCTGATTACACCCTAACATTATACCCTTATATAACACGTGATTACACTAATACTGCACCTTAATATAACACGTGATTACACCCTAACATTATACCCTTATATAACACGTGATTACACTAATACTGCACCTTAATATAACACGTGATTACACCCTAACAATATACCCTTATATAACACGTGATTACACTAATACTGCACCTTAATATAACATGTGATTACATTAATACTGCACCGTAATATAACCCTGATTACACCCTAACATTATACCCTTATATAACACGTGATTACACTAATACTGCACCTTAATATAACCCTGATTACACCCTAACATTATACCCTTATATAACACGTGATTACACTAATATTGCACCGTAATATAACCCTGATTACACCCTAACAATATACCCTTATATTAACATGTGATTATACTAATACTGCACCTTAATATAACCCTGATTACACCCTAACAATATACCCTTATATAACACATGATTACACTAATACTGCACCTTAATATAACCCTGATTACACCCTAACATTATACCCTTATATAACACGTGATTACACTAATACTGCACCTTAATATAACACGTGATTACACCCTAACAATATACCCTTATATAACACGTGATTACACTAATACTGCACCTTAATATAACATGTGATTACATTAATACTGCACCGTAATATAACCCTGATTACACCCTAACATTATACCCTTATATAACACGTGATTACACTAATACTGCACCTTAATATAACCCTGATTACACCCTAACATTATACCCTTATATAACACATGATTACACTAATACTGCACCTTAATATAACCCTGATTACACCCTAACATTATACCCTTATATAACACATGATTACACTAATACTGCACCTTAATATAACCCTGATTACACCCTAACATTATACCCTTATATAACACGTGATTACACTAATACTGCACCTTAATATAACATGTGATTACACCCTAACATTATACCCTTATATTAACATGTGATTACACTAATACTGCACCGTAATATAACCCTGATTACACCCTAACATTATACCCTTATATAACACATGATTACACTAATACTGCACCTTAATATAACCCTGATTACACCCTAACATTATACCCTTATATAACACGTGATTACACTAATACTGCACCTTAATATAACACGTGATTACACCCTAACAATATACCCTTATATAACACGTGATTACACTAATACTGCTCCGTAATATAACCCTGATTACACCCTAACATTATACCCTTATATTAACATGTGATTACACTAATACTGCACCTAAATATAACCCTGATTACACCCTAACATTATAACCTTATATTAACATGTGATTACACTAATACTGCACCTTAATATAACCCTGATTACACCCTAACAATATACCCTTATATAACACGTGATTATACTAATACTGTACCGTAATATAACCCTGATTACACCCTAACATTATACCCTTATATTAACATGTGATTACACTAATACTGCACCGTAATATAACCCTGATTACACCCTAACAATATACCCTTATATAACACGTGATTATACTAATACTGCACCGTAATATAACCCTGATTACACCCTAACATTATACCCTTATATTAACATGTGATTACACTAATACTGCACCGTAATATAACCCTGATTACACCCTAACAATATACCCTTATATAACACGTGATTATACTAATACTGCACCGTAATATAACCCTGATTACACCCTAACATTATACCCTTATATTAACATGTGATTACACTAATACTGCACCGTAATATAACCCTGATTACACCCTAACAATATACCCTTATATAACACGTGATTATACTAATACTGCACCGTAATATAACCCTGATTACACCCTAACATTATACCCTTATATTAACATGTGATTACACTAATACTGCACCTTAATATAACCCTGATTACACCCTAACATTATACCCTTATATAACACGTGATTACACTAATACTGCTCCTTAATATAACCCTGATTACACCCTAACATTATACCCTTATATAACACGTGATTACACTAATACTGCACCTTAATATAACACATGATTACACCCTAACAATATACCCTTATATTAACATGTGATTACACTAATACTGCACCTTAATATAACCCTGATTACACCCTAACATTATACCCTTATATTAACATGTGATTACACTAATACTGCACCTTAATATAACATGTGATTACACCCTAACATTATACCCTTATATAACACGTGATTACACTAATACTGCACCTTAATATAACCCTCATTACACCCTAACATTATACCCTTATATAACATGTGATTACACTAATACTGCACCTTAATATAACCCTCATTACACCCTAACATTATACCCTTATATAACACGTGATTACACTAATACTGCACCTTAATATAACCCTGATTACACCCTAACACTGGACCCTATAACACCATGTTATTGCACTGTAACATGTACTGCATAAAACCATGTGTTTACTCTAACATGCACCCAAATAATGTAACACATTGAATATTTTACTGAATAAGTGACACATATATAATGTGTGTAATAATTGGTTAAACCGGTGAGATCCTCAATATAAAAACACAATATTCTATAGTGAGACCTGAAAGCCTCACAGCAAGGTGTTTAGTCTAAAACGCGTGGAATATAAACCGACATTAAACTGCTCAGGTATAACTCAGGGTAAATCTATTTAATGCTCTCAGATGGGAAATAGCCAAACTATTAGGAGTGACGGTATCAGTGTCTCTGTCTTAACATGTCGCCAAGCTCCCAGGAAGAATTAGGGCTGTTTTGGCAACAAAGCATTGGACGGTTTAAAGCTTTTATTGTATCGTAGCTATGGGTAAACAGCATAGAGAGTTCTGCAGAGATGGCCTTATGATACATTCTCAGATATTACATGATTTACTTCCCTCTCACGATTAAGTTAAAAAGGGTCAAATTTATTAGAACTAAGGGTTGAAATGTACAAACAGGGCATGATCCCTTTATAAAAACCACCAGTCACCCGGCGTTCCTCCGATGGTCCACGAGGCTTGTCATTAAGCAGTGCACCTGAAAGTTTACCTTATAAGGATTCATTTATTCCGTTGTTAATATTTCATTAGACATGTACAATTGAATTGATTCTGAATTGAATTTTGTCTAAATTTCTGAATTGGGGAAACTGAAAAGAAACAAAAACGTAACAAATAAAATCATTTTGGATCCATTCATTTTTTTTAGAATAGCAAATTAGGGAGTTATTCACTAAAAAGTCTGAAAGCACAAAATTAAGAAAAGAGCCTTTTTCTTAATGTCGATCTTTCAGCTGTTTAGTCGATAACTCCCTAAAGTGCTCTCTTTATGTAAGATTGCCATAAATACGAATGTCAAATGAGGGAGTTATCTGCTAAACTACTGAGAGAGTAACATTAAGAAAGGGGCCTTTCCTTTGCTCTTCCAGCAATGTATAACTCCTGAAGTTGGTACACTTATGTGGGAAAAATTTGGGATGAACAGAAATTGGAAAAAAATTGGCGAATCTAAAAAAAAAATATCTCAATCGTTTTTTCCCCACACACATTTCTAATTTCCATCTTAGTGTTCTATTATTCTGTGATTTTTCTTTCCATAGGAGTTATTTTTATTTAATCATGTATCTACAGGTGATACTTGAAAAATTAGAATATTGTGCAAAAGTTTATTTATTTCAGTAATGCAAAGTAAACGGGGAAACTAATATATGAGATAGACGCATTACATGCAAAGCAAGATAGTTCAAGCCGTGATTTGTCATACGTGCGATGATTATGGCTTACAGCTCATGAAAACCCCAAATCCACAATCTCAGTAAATTAGAATATTACATGCGATCAATAAAACAAGGAGTGCACATAAGTAACGCAAGAAAAAGGAAGCTTAAGGAATACTCGTATTGGGGTTAACCCAGAGACTAAAGAAGTATATCGTAAGAAGAGAGAAGATGAGTGCCTTTAAAATATAACTTTTATTGATAATTCTAAAATCTGGTCTAAATATCCTAAATGAAAATTCTATTCATAAATACAAAGTATTTACATTCTAATAAACATAGGTATATTCATAGACCAACGTATTCACAATCACATGTAAATGACTTGTCAATAGAAAAATATATAAGGGAATCCTGTGGACCTCTATAAATAGAATATCGGGCAATAAATAAAGAGACCCTACGGACTCCTAATAGACAGGATACAAGGCTGAAATAGATAATATTAGAGAAGATATGTAATCCTATCATATGGTATCACATAAAGGCTAGTAAATGATGATACACCGATACAAAATAGTGTGTGTGTGAAATAATAAACTAGAGAGTAAAAGATAAACTGAAGTATATACATATCAGTGAGCTAATACATAACCTAATAGTGAATAAACCAAATAAATTCACAAAAAGGGGTTAATAAACCGTATATACAGAAGGGTGAACTAATAGATTGCTCACATAAGTCAAATAAGGTAAAAAATCCTAAACTCTAGAAGTATGATCGCTGAAGTGTGTGTGATCGTAATGAGGTTCTGTTCAAAAGTTTTCAGAAACCTTCATCCGGTGATGTGTGCAATCCACATGGGCTATGTACAATAGCAATTAGTCTCTGTATTGTAACAAGTTCATTGTAAAAATACAAAGTAACATAACTGCAGCATTAGAAAGAAAGATGAAATAACAGACTATCTAAATAGAGCTGAAATAATAGTGAGCTATGTGCCAAGCGATATTAGACGCTGCACATAAAGTCTGATAATCGGTACACTATGTATATGATCATAGATAATGCAGAGCATGGAATCTAGCCACAGTGGAAGGTAGTGATAAATATAACCGCTCTTGCTGTAGGGGTAATAAAAACTATAAATTCCAAATAAATCTGAAAGGATGGCTTAAAGTCTGATCCTCAATGTGTATAACTTCATAGTCCAACCTACAGTATTAGCGGTTAAACTCGGGATCATGAGACAAAAGGATCCGGTCTTAATGAAACATGAGATAGAAGTAAAGTCTCTAGATCAACGAGTTCCCCTGACACACGCGTTTCGCCCACAGCTCATCAGAGGGGACAAGGTGGCCAGCAATAATTACTAGCCTTTATGGACTACCATATGATAGGATTACATATCTTCTCTAATATTATCTATTTCAGCCTTGTATCCTGTCTATTAGGAGTCCGTAGGGTCTCTTTATTTATTGCCCGATATTCTATTTATAGAGGTCCACAGGATTCCCCTATATATTTTTCTATTGACAAGTCATTTGCATGTGATTGTGAATACGTTGGTCTATGACTATACCTATGTTTATTAGAATGTAAATACTTTGTATTTATGAATAGAATTTTCATTTAGGATATTTAGACCAGATTTTATAATTATCAATAAAAGGAGTGTACATAGAACAACATCGGACCTCTGAAAAGTATTAGCATGCATATGGACTTGGTTTTGGCCCCTTTTGCAGCAATTACTGCCTCAATGCGGCGTGGCATGGAAGCTATCAGCCTGTGGCACTGCTGAGGTGTTATGGAAGGCCAGGATGCTTCAAAAGTGGCCTTCAGCTCTTCTGCCTTGTTCGGTCTCATGTCTCTCATCTTTCTCTTGGCAATGCCCCATAGATTCTCTATGGGGTTCAGGTCAGGCGAGTTTGCTGGCCAATCAAGCACAGTAATCCCACGGTCATTGAACCAGGCTTTGGTGCTTTTGGCAGTGTGGGCAGGTGCCAAGTCCTGCTGGAAAATGAAGCCAGCATCACCATAAAGCTCATCTGCGAAAGGAAGCATGAAGTGCTCCAAAATCTCCTGGTAGACGGCTGCGTTGATCCTGGACTTAGTGAAACACAGTGGACCAACACCAGCAGAAGGCATGGCTCCCCAAATCAACACAGACTGTGGAAACTTCACACTGGACTTCAAGCATCTTGCAGTGTGCGCTTCTCCATTCTTCCTCCAGACTCTGGGTCTTGGTTTTCAAATGAGATGCAAAAGTTGCTCTCATCAGCAAAGAGGACTTTAGACTACTGAGCAACAGACCAGGTCTGTTTTTCTTTAGGCCAGGTAAGACGCTTCTGATGTTGTTTGTTGTTCAGGAGCGGCTTGACAAGAGGAATACGACATCTGAAGCCCATGTCGAGAATCCGTCTGTGTGTGGTGGCTCTTGATGCACTGACTCCAGCCTCAGTCTACTCCTTGTGAAAGTCCCCATCACTTTTGAATGGCCTTTTCCTGACAATCCTCTCCAGGCTGCGGTCATCCCTGCTGCTTGTTCACCTTTTTCTTCCACACTTTTCCCTTCCACATAACTTTCTATTAATGTGATTTGATACAGCAATTTGGGAACATCCAACTTCCTTCGCAATTACCTTTTGAGGCTTTCCCTTATGGAGGGTGTCAATGATGGTTTTCTGCATATCAGGTCAGGAGTCTTCCCCATGACTATGATTCCTACTGAACCAGACTGAGAGACCATTTAAAGGCTCAGAAACCCTTTGCAGGTGTTATGGCTTACTTAGCTTATTAGAGTGGGACACTGTGAGCCTAGAATATTGCACCTTTTCACAATATTCTAATTTACTGAGATTGTGGATTTGATGTTTTCATGAGCTGTAAGCCATAATCATCGCATAGAAACATAGAATGTGACGGCAGATAAGAACCATTCGGCCCATCTAGTCTGCCCAATTTTCTAAATACTTTCATTAGTCCCTGGCCTTATCTTATAGTTAGGATAGCCTTATGCCTAAACCACGCATGCTTAAACTCTTTTACTGTGTTAACCTCTACCACTTCAGCTGGAAGGCTATTCCATGCATCCACTACCCTCTCAGTGAAGTAATACTTCCTGATATTATGTTTAAACCGTTGTCCCTCTTATTTAACCCCTTAAGGACCAATCTTCTGGAATAAAAGGGAATCATGACATGTCACACATGTCATGTGTCCTTAAGGGGTTAAGACTATGTCCTCTTGTTGTGGTAGTTTTTCTTCTTTTAAATATAGTCTCCTCCTTTACTGTGTTGATTCCCTTTATGTATTTAAATGTTTCTATCATATCTCCCCTGTCTCGTCTTTCCCTCCAAGCTATACATGTTAAGATCCTTTAACCTTTCCTGGTAAGTTTTATCCCACAATCCATGAACCAGTTTAGTAGCCCTTCTCTGGACCCTCTCTAAGGTATCAATATCCTTCTGAAGATACGGTCTCCAGTACTGTGTACAATACTCCAAGTGAGGTCTCACCAGTGTTCAGTACAATGGCATGAGCACTTCCCTCTTTCTACTGCTAATACCTCTCCCTATACAACTAAGCATTCTGCTAGCATTTCCTGCTGCTCTATTACATTGTCTGCCTACCTTTAAGTCATCAGAAATAATCACCCCTAAATCCCTTTCCTCAGATGTTAAGGTTAGGACTCTATCAAATATTCTGTACTCTGCCCTTGGGTTTTTACGTCCAAGATGCATTATCTTGCACTTATCCACATTAAATGTCAGTTGCCACAATTCTGACCATTTTTCTAGTTTACCTAAATCATTTGCCATTTGGCTTATCCCTCCTGGAACATCAACCCTGTTACATATCTTAGTATCATCAGCAAAAAGACATACCTTACCATCAAGACCTTCTGCAATATCACTTATAAAAATATTAAAGAGAATGGGTCCAAGTACAGATCCCTGAGGTACCCCACTGGTGACAAGTCCAAGCTTTGAATATATTCCATTAACTACAACCCTCTGTTGCCTGTCACTCAGCCACTGCCTTACCCATTCAACAATATTGGAATCCAAACTTAAAGATTGCAGTTTATTGATAAGCCTTCTATGTGCAACAGTGTCAAAAGCTTTACTGAAATCTAGGTAAGCAATGTCTACTGCACCACCCTGATCTATAATTTTAGTTACCCAATCAAAAATATCAATAAGATTAGTTTGGCATGATCTCCCTGAAGTAAACCCATGTTGTCTCTGATCTTGAAATCCATGTGTTTTTAGATGTTCAACAATCCTATCCTTTAACATGGTTTCCATCACTTTCCCCACTACTGAAGTAAGGCTTACTGGCCTATAGTTGCCCGACTCCTCCCTATTACCTTTCTTGTAAATGGGCACAACATTCGCTAACTTCCAATCTTCTGGGACTACTCCTGTTAACAATGATTGGTTAAATAAATCTGTTAATGGTTTTGCTAGTACACCACTAAGCGCTTTTAATAGCTTTGGGTGTATTCCATCAGGTCCCATTGACTTAGTTGTCTTTACTTTTGACAATTGAAATAGAACCTCTTCCTCTGTAAACTCACGTGTAATAAATGACTCATTTATCCTTTTTCTTAACTGAGGTCCCTTTCCTTCATTTTCATCTGTAAAAACAGAACAAAAATATTAATTGAGGCAGTCAGCTAGAACTTTATCCTCTTCTACATATCTTCCTTCTTTTGTTTTTAATCTAACTAATCCTTGTTTTACTTTTCTTTTCTCATTTATGTATCTAAAAAAAGTTTTGTCCCCCTTTTTTTACTGACTGTGCTATTTTCTCTTCTGTGTGTGATTTGGAAGCTCTTTTAACTTGCTTAGCCTCTTTCTGCCTAATCTTATAGATCATTTTGTCTTCCTCACTCTGGGTTTTTTTTATAATTACTAAATGCTAACGTTTTGTTTTTAACAATTTTGGCCACATCTGCGGAGTACCACAGTGGTTTCTTGAATATTTTGCTTTTAATGACAAGCCTAATGAAATTTTCTGTTGCCTTCAATAGTGCAACTTTTAAATAATCCCATTTCTCTTGGACTCCATTTAAATTGCTCCAGTCTGATAATGACTCCTCTACACATATTCTAATTTTAGAAAAGTCTGTTTTTCTAAAGTCTAAAACTTTTGTTTTTGTGTGGTGTGACTCAGTCACTGTTCTTATATTAAACCACACTGACTGATGATCACTGGATCCTAAACTTTCACCTACAGTAATATCTGATACCAAATCTCCATTTGTTAACACTAAATCTAGTATGGCCTCTTTACAAGTTGGCTCCTCAACAACTTGTTTTAGAGACAATCCCAGTAGGGAGTTTAGAATATGTGTGCTCCTGGCACAAGTAGCTAATTTTGTTTTCCAATTTACATCAGGAAGATTAAAGTCACCCATGATGATAACTTCCCCCTTCATTGTCATTTTAGCTATTTCCTCAACTAGTAGATTATCTAACTCTTCAATTTGTCCTGGGGGCCTATAAATCACACCTACACGAGTTACTGTGTGATTACCAAATTCTAACGTAACCCAAACGGACTCTATGTTCGCCTCACTAACTTTTATTAGGCTAGATTTTATGCTATCCTTCACATACAGGGCCACCCCTCCCCTTTCTTGCCTTCCCTATCTTTTCTATATAAAGAGTACCCTGGTATTGCTATGTCCCAGTCATTTTTCTCATTATACCATTTCTCAGTAACAGCGACTAAATCTACATTATCAGTTGCCATTATTGCCACAAGTTCATGGATCTTATTCCCTAAACTGCGAGCATTTGTAGACATGACTCTAAGCTTATCATTTTTTAACACACTCGCTACAGGCACCTTCTGTCCTTGTTTTGGGAGACAAATGGATTGATGTTTTATCACCCTTTTGCCCCCCACCCTCCTAGTTTAAATACATCCTAGCAAAACCTCTGAACTGCTCACTGAGAACATTTGTTCCCTTTTGAGAACGATGCAAACCATCATTTTTGTACAGGTTATTTCCATTCCAAACAGAGCTACCATGAGAAATAAAGCCAAATCCTTGCTCCTGACACCATTCACCAAGCCACAAATTAAAGTCCCTAATACGCATCCGCCTGTCGTTCTGAGTGTTATGAACTTCAGAGAAAGACAGTGTGGAAGCAACCTGCCATATATCATTGGCAAAAGCACTAAAAACTTAATTTACCTCTGACACCTCACTGCAAGCCAAGTCATTTGTCCCTAGATGGACAAGTACATCCAATTCCCCTTCCTGCTTTGCTTGCTTAACAATATTATAGATACGTCTCCTGTCTCTGTGAGCAGTAGCTCTGGGAAGACACCTCATAAGACCACCATTGTCCATCTCCACACCTCTTATGATAGAATCCCCCAACAACAACTGCTTTCTATTAGGCCTCACCATAGTCTCCAAGTCGGTCTCCACAACACCCAGGGCCGCCATCAGGGCATGACAACCGTGACAATTGTCACGGGCCCGGCGGCCCTGAGGGGCCCGGCCGTCCGGGCCCCATGTGGATCAGCGGAACTGCCGCCGGTGCATCTGCACCGGGGCCCAAACGCTGATGGGGCCCATCAGGTGGCCCAATCATTTAGGGCCACCCAATAACCTCCTATAATCTTCAGGGGCCCGATCAGCGCTGTAATAGCGCGACCGGGCCCCTTTAAAAAAAAAAAAAAATGCAGCCGGTAGCAAGTGCTGCTGGGAGGAAGTGACGTCCGGTCACTTCCTCCCACTTTACTCTGCGCGGGAAGGAGGACGCAGCCTGAGGAGAGGCAGCCGATGCCCATCATCCCCAGCCACCCTCCTGCGACGAAATTGTAAGGAAGAGAGGAGGGTGGCTGGGGATGAGGTGTATGTATGTATGTATGTATGTCAGTGTGTGTATGCCAGTGTATGTATGTCAGTGTATGTGTGTATGCCAGTGTATGTGTGTCAGTGTATGCCAGTGTATGTGTGTATGTATGCCAGTGTATTTTTTTTATTTTTTTTATTTATTATTGCTATTTATAAAGCGCACACAGATTCCGCAGCGCTGTACAATTAGTTGAGAAACGTACAATATACACAAACAAATACAAGAGGTAAGAGAGCCCTGCCCATAAGCTGATATCTAGCCATTGGAGCTCTTTTATACAAAGTGCTTAGCTAGATGGCCCGTGAGCTTACAATATAAAGGATACCAGGGGGATTTGAGACAAGAGGTAGCAGGGGAAGGTATTTACGACTGGGGAGGGGAAAAGGAGAGTGTGGGGAGGGAGGTGGGGGGGGCAGAGTAGGCATGTGTTATAAACTATTGAAAAGTTTAGCAACCAAATTCTATCACCCAAAATATTAATAACTGTCTACATGAAATATTGGTCAGAAACATTAAATGACAGTGGTACACACTGCATGCACATAACATTACAGTGGCAAACTACAGGTATCAATTGTAACAACTCTATAGTAACACATGAGAATTTTGTAGCAATCCAGTAATACGGGAGGTGGAGTATCTTCCAAGCTTCAGTCAGTACCTGAGAGTGATGGGTGTTTCTGCAGGATGGTAAATGCAGTCTTCACTGAGTTGATTGTGAAGTGAGGCCTGAGAGTGATGGGTGTTTCTGCAGGATGGTAAATGCAGTCTTCACTGAGTTGCCAGTGTATGAATGCCAGTGTATGAATGCCAGTTGTAACGGACCGTTTTGCACACAAGGGGTAAAAAGCGTTTAGGCGATTGGCCCCCTTTTCAGAGATCCAGGCACAGCTACTGCATAACACCAAAACTCACGAACTGGATACAAAATAGCACTCCAACTCCCGAACTGGAACCTCCCAAATAGCTGCTAGCAGGCGAACAGGAAAAGCTTCCAAGCGGCTTACACTCCTGGCAATCAGTCCTTAGCAGCATACAGTAAATCCCCCCAAAGACGAGACAAGGCTCCGTGTTGAGGGTCAAGCAGTGGTCTGTTTAATGAGGGCTACCTGCCCAGCTTTTATGCAGGTCTCCCACCTGGTGGACACTCCCCTAGGGGACCAAATGGGAGACTGTGACAAGGGACAGACAAGTATACAAAAAGGACACACAGTCACAGTATATTCCCACAATGCATCCTGGCTTCCTCCCCTCTGCCCTGGGAGATAATTGGGAAGTAATTCAATTATCTCCCAAGACAAAGGCAAAACTCCATTACACACGTGGGAACACAAAACAGCATTATACTTTAAAATGCACAAAGTAACATTTACTACATTAAACACAGGCATGTAACACATCCCCAGATAGCTCAGGTCTGAGTGCACATTATTAGGTGAATGGCACTCAGACTACACGAATACAGTTCAATCGCCATGGAGCCAAAGTCTTTACAGTCAGTTTCATACGAATGGGCTCCATGGGATTCCTATCTGGGGTATAAGACATTCACACAAAAATACCGAACACCGGGTCATTCGTGTGCTTTCACCGAACAAGAAGGGAGGTCGGCGGCTTCAGCGGTGTTCGCGCAAAACTGTGTCCGATTTTAGTTCCATGAAAATAGAGGCGAACACCGCTGTTCATTCGTATGGTTTAAAATGGCCGCGACCTCGTGTTCGGGATACGAACGGCGGCCACCCAGCGTTCATCAATTAAGCTGCGGTTAACCGCAGCTTCAGGGAGGTTAATTGCCGGCACACTCCAGCTCCCAGGTGGTCCAGTCATTCGTACGGTTGTTCGGTAGATTGAAACTACCGAACAACCGGTAGAAAAGCATGAATATGGCTTTTCTGCATGGAAAAATAAAGTCTTTTAAAAGGGGGCCATAGTCCAAAGGCAGCAGGCGAGCAACCAGGCTTCTCCAATGCAATGTGGCGAGATTGGTCTCGTCACACCAGTGTATGTGTGTCAGTGTATGTGTGTATGCCAGTGTATGTATGCCAGTGTGTGTATGCCAGTGTATGTGTGTATGTATGCCAGTGTATGTATACCAGTGTGTGTATGCGTGTATGCCAGTGTATGTATGCCAGTGTATGTATGCATGCCAGTGTATGTATGTGTGTATGTATGCCAATGTGTGTGTGTATGCCAGTGCATGTATGCCAGTGTATCTGTGTATGTATGCCAGTGAATGTGTGTATGTATGCCAGTGTATGTGTGTATGTATGCCAGTGTGTGTCTGTATGTATGCATGCCTGTGTGTGTCTGTATGTATGTATGCCTGTCAGTATGTATGTATATATCAGTATGCAGTATGTGTATGTATATGTATGTTTGTCAGTATGTATGTCTGCATGTATATGTGTGTGTGTGTCAGTATCTTCCTATGCATGTGTGTATGTCTGTTTCAGTATTTGTATCTGTTAGTGTGTGTGTATTCCTGTGGGCGGGATTTGGAGGCGGGCTTGAAGCGGGGCCCAGACCTTGAGCTGTGTTAGGGGCCCCAAAATTTCTGATGGCGGCCCTGACAACACCACTAGCCTCAGTGTCTCTCTCCACAACACCACTAGTCTCAGTGCCCCTCTTCATAACACCACTAGCCTCAGTGCCTCTCTCCACAACACCACTAGCCTCAGTGCCTCTCTCCACAACACCACTAGTCTCAGTGCCCCTCTTCACAACACCACTAGCCTCAGTGCCTCTCTCCACAACACCACTAACAGCCTCTCTCCACAACACCACTAGCCTCAGTGCCTCCCTCCACAACACCACTAGCCTCAGTGCCTCTCTCCACAACACCACTAGCCTCAGTGCCTCTCTCCACAACACCACTAGCCTCAGTGCCTCTCTCCACAAAACCACTAGCCTCAGTGCCCCTCTGCACAACACCACTAGCCTCAGTGCCTCTCTCCACAACACCATTACACTCTGAAAATGCAGAAAATAAATTATGTAGAGCAACAGACTGTGCAAAATGCCTTTATCACACTTATGACAAATCACGGCTTGAACTATCTTGCTTTGCATGCAATGCGTCTATCTCATATATCAGTTTCCCCTTTTACATTGCATTACTGAAATAAATGAACTTTTTGCATGATATTCTAATTTTTCGAGTATCACCTGTATTTATTCCACAGTTGATTTTCTCCTGAGTTAAGCCAAGTAATGTAGGGCCCAGCTCATTGGCTGAGAGCCATCACTCTCACCAAATTCGAAGTCAAATCATTCTAAAACAGTTTGACTCCGTACATTGTAGTAGTTATGGTGCTAGGAATATTTCTTTAAGGTTAGCAAGCAAGAAAGAGGATCAATGCTCCACGATTGGCGTATATAGACTGGGCTGATCTCTGAGCACCATGTCTATTCAAGCTGGTTCACGTATTTTTTTTTTACTGTTAAAGGAGCAAAGAAAGACCGAGCATAGTATTCCCTCCCGTCGGAAATAAAATCCCTGCTTTCCGTCACACTAGGAAAACATAGAATTCCAACGGGTTCAAACGAGATCAGTAAAATTCAAGCCTTCTGATTGGCTGCTGTTGTCCTGATACTAAGTTCCCCTGTTCCTCTGTTTGATTGTCAGTCTCTCCTCCTTTCTGGTTTTTGTTTATTGTGTGATGTGTATAAGGTTTTCAGGGAGATAACTTGATGAATGAATTGAATTTCTATAAATATTTAACTGGATCGATGCCTTTTTCTCTTGCAGTGACATTTGCAATGAAGGGCTGCGCAACTCAGTCTGCCTGTAACCTGGAGCTGGAAACCCTTAATAAAGTCGTGTGTACTGACAAAGGCCACGGCTTGGACCTCTCCCTGCTCGTCATAGCCACCTGCCTCTGTATAAAGCTTCTGTACTGAGTATTACACACCCCCTGCTCGTCATAGCCACCTACCTCTGTATAAAGCTTTTGTACTCAGTATTACACACCCTCTGTTCCTAGAAGCCAATTCCCTTTGTATAGCACATCAATCGCTCCCCCTTTGTAAAGGCAAATTAACAGGGTTACATGTTATTAAAATTATCTTAAAAATAGCCCCCCCACCTCACTGCCCCCAGCCCACCGCTTTATCAGCTTTATATGAAGTATTTAATATTAACCCTGTAATCGTCCTATAATATTACCGTGACTCTAATTTATTATTTGAAATGACATGAAGCCGCTTTAGTAGAGAATCAAATCGATTTATAACAGATTTATAGATAAAATAGATCTCTGGATTGTGTTAGAAAATATGTAAATTGGAAGATGTTTCGCAGAACATTTTGTTTTCCTTCTTTATTTTTACCGTAGATAAATGTGAGATATTGAGCGAGACCCAGGCAGGTCCCGCGGCACTGGCCCCACAAACTAATAACTGTAATAACTGCTGGAGTTAATATTTACAGCCAATCAGTGCAACGTGCTCCGCAGTGTCCTCTCTATTAGCGAGGCCCATATCTGTAGCCGGGGGTTCTGAGTTTATAATACCAATGAGAGGTGCTGGGCCCATTTCAGTATAAAGTGACTCCGACAAGATGGCGGGTCAGATCCACATCAATGTCAAGCTTTGTTATTGGTTAATAAATTACTGGCAGGGTTACTGACTCTGAACTGCACAGAACTAACATCCAAATATCATCATTTAATGTAAAATAACTGATCTGGGGAAGTTCTCCGACACAGCCTCTAATCACAGCCTGGCTACTTTAGCCTCCATCTTTGCCGTTCAGATTTCGATTTGCTATAATTTGAGGTTTGGGGAATAATTCTGTCTGTAAATACTATTTCATGAAACGAACCTGCTTAAAAGGCTCTGTCTTAAAGGGAAATACTAATATTATGATAACTGGGATATTCTGTGATAATTGTAATGCACCTGAGTTTGAATCGTAAAATGGCCGCCTTCTGTTCTAAGTGTAAATATTAGGGATAATGGCGAGACCGTCTTCTATTTACCAGCCTCTCAGTGAGACATTCAGACTTTGAATTGAATGGCTTGTGGTTAAGGTGTCTGCAGTACTCGGCACTGTACAATAAGCAGCCGAGTATACGGATTATCTACTTACCCTAAACAATGGCAGCTATGACTGAGGCTGTGCTGGGAAAGTACTTCCCAGATGAAAGATGAGTTATTTATGATTTATTTATATTTACCGCCCAGATTAATGCACAATGCAGCCTTGATTCACAATAGCAGTCTCTGCGCTGTTTTGTAAATACATTTATATCTGCGTTGTTATATCTACAATTCCTGTAAAATCTTTGTAAAGTGTCTCTATGTTTTGCTAATATCTGTTAGAGTGCAGTTGTATAAATCGTGTCTCTTGACATTTTTTTACCTTAATTCTAAATAAAGAGGACAATAAATGCACACATTGTATATTAATGGTGTTAATTGTATTAACGCAGTCTTCTCAGGTGTATCTCCATTTGGTATGTTATTTTATATTTTCAGCTTGTGGTCTGGTCATGCAGTCACTATACTTTATTATACCAAGGAATGTATTGCAGCGAACGAAGAACTGAAATGAAAAAATAATTGAGTTAGAACAATGCTACATGTTATGACAGCTCGGCTGTTTTAGCCTGTTTTATGCGAATAAACCCTCAAATCTTTCACAGCGTCATGTCATTGTGAGCGGTACATCTGTGTGAGTTGTGTGTTTGTGCAATAAATCCTTGGATCACACCTAGAGGTGGGAGACCTCCTGATCCAGCTTGTTATATATGACTAAATCATGTAACTATAAAACAGCAATTCACAGTTTTGTGCACTTCCCCCAGTGGCCATTGGCGTGACGGGTCACCATTTACTTCCTGCCTCCGTGAAATGTAAAATGTGTCTTGCTCAACCAATTGACGTGTCCGTCTGATGAGAATTATATGATTGGCCACATTGTATCCGTGTAAACTGTAAAGATTTGGAATGAGTAGGTAAAGGGGAGAATGTTACTGTCCCTCTGATCTGGGCAATGGCTCCTGTTAATTGCGGAAATCTGTCTGCCCGACATGGCCTCTGTACAGAGTTTCTTCAATAACGGTATCTGTGCCAGCTCACACCATTTTCTGTCTTCTTTTCATGGTGACGCAATTGAAATATTTTAAAGTTTTTACTTTGTTTTCCATAATTATGGGTTTAAGTGTCTGGAATGAGGAGGGGGAAGGAATGTAGTGAGCAATGCGTGCCTATTCATGCAATCACAAATAGGGAAACGTCTTAATAAGTGCATTGCCCTGAAAGGACGAGAGTAAGAACAATCACATTCACAGTAAAACTGGACGGAACTTTAAACAGGCAGAGACAACCTATTCTTTCACTGTTTGGCCACTGCATCCAATGTCTGTCTGTCTGACTGACTCTTCCTTTGTTTCCTTACATGTTCCTCCTCCATGGAGGCTGTAATTACCCCATTTCTAAATCTATAGACGGAGAGAATGTGGAAGATAAATAAAGACACGTATGAAGACACTTTATTTGCAACGAATTCCAGAATTCTCAGACAAAGAAAGCTACATGACTTGTTGATACCATCTGTTACAACATGAGCCATCTTTGGTATATCTTCTTCTACTTTTATACCTACAACCATAATTATGTTTCCTGTGTTAGCCCTTCCAATTAAATTAAATACAAAACAATACAGGATAGTGTACAGGGCATATCATAGTATGGAGTGTATTATAGGTCCATACCCTTTACCATATTAAAATATACTGCATATAAGTGGCCCAAGGGTGTGTACATAAAAACTGTATATTCCCTGTATTCTGTAGTAGGTATCACTGCAAGGGTAAAACAAGCACTTTCATAGGACAGTATAGTCTTTACAATATATGGTTATAAAATCAGAAGAAATCCATTAGTTTTCACACTCACATTTCTCTGTCTTTATAACTGGCTCAGGTGTGATATTATAGGTTAAACTGACGGTTTAGAGGCATACCTACCACCTTCATTGCCATATTAAAACATCCATACTCCATACTAAGTAAGGGCAATGATACATAGAAAAGAAACAAATAGAAATCAGTGTAAGAAAAAAATTAATAAATAGTTCAAAGACAGAAACTCTGTTTTATTAATTATCTTTATTTAGTCGCCTCCTCTCACGGCTTTTTAACTTTCTGTATTCCCATTAAGTGCATTTGTTTATAATCACCATTCTGAAATTCATTAAAATGTGCAGAGACTAAAATGCGCTTTATGGGAATACAGAAAGTTAATAGTAAGCTCACGTGGTCAGTGACACCTCATAGGAACGTTCTGCATTGCTGTTAGTGCGGTTTCTGTGATTTACTAAAGTTATTACCTGTAGTATTTTATCTGACACCCGGGCAGAATTCGGTTGGGTTTTGTTCAATTTGTTCATCTTCGGGTAACTTAAGACGGCAAGAGATTTTAGGTTCTTGAAGTCTTGATGGTGGTCAGCTACCGGATTGAGTGTGGGGCTTCAGGTAAATAATCCTCTGCGTTTCTGTGCCTCCTCGTTTAGTATGGAGCAGAAGAGAAGCAGTTACAGGTTTTGGTAAAATATTATTTTTGGGGCGAAACATTAAAAGATGTTTCATCACACAGAGATATATACACACACACATACACACATGCAGATACACACATACACACATGCAGATAAACAGATACACAGATACACATGCTGACACACACACACGCAGATAAACAGACTCATAGATACACCCGCTGACACACACACACACACAGATAAACAGACACAGATACACACGCTGACACACATACAGATAAACAGATACACACACTTACACATATGCAGATAAACAGATACACAGATACATTCTGACACACACACAGATAACCAGACACACAGATACACACGCTGACACACAAACACAGATAAACACACACACAGATACACATGCTGACACACACAGATAAACAGAAACACACACTGACAAACACAGATAACCAGACACACAGCTACACCTGCTGACACACACACACACAGGTAAACAGATACACACTATTACACACATGAAGATAAACAAACTGGATCACAGCTGACCTCATCCAAATGTACCAGTTTCGGGATTCTTTGTGGTCAAAGTTCAAGTGTACTGGCTCTATGAATGATCACTGTGCATATAGACAATGGTGAAATATACGCACAAAACAGACAAAACTGGCCAAGGCCCAATATTTCTATGAAAATCTGAACAGTAACATCTCAAACCCTAGAAACTTTTGGAAAGTCATAAATAAACTACAAACGCCCCCAATCCACTCCCAACCCTCCACTGTCAAAGTGGATAACCAAACCCTGCAACTTCCCTTAGATGTGGCAAATGCCTTTAACAATTATTTTGTCGGATGTTCTACTGCCCTGATTGCCAAGCTAATAAATGACACACATCCTAAAAACTGCAAATGTGGATCAGGCCCCACTAAATTTGCAAAGGCCCAATATAGATAAGTTTAATTTTAGACCTGTACCTGTTAGTGTCATTAAAAACCATCTTAATAATCTAAAAATGAAAAACCAGTCCGGACCTGATCAAATCCCAGCAATGCTGTTGAAGCTCAGTGCGCCGGCAATTGCTAAACCCGTCTCAACCCTAATTAACGAATCCTTGCTGTCTGGATACATACCCAAACTTTGGAAGACTGCGACAGTAGTGCTTATCCATAAAAGTGGTGACACCACTTTGGTTTCTAACTATCGCCCAATATCATTGCTCCCGATATTGTCAAAAATCTTAGAAAAATGTGTCCATACGCAACTTTGTGAGTACTACCAACAATTAAACTATCTGACCTCTGATCAATCGGGCTTTCGCCAGAATCACTCCACTACAACTGCCCTCCTAAAAGTTTGCAATGACATCCAAACTGGCATGGAATAAGGAGCCCTAACTGGAGCTATTTTCCTTGATTTTGCTAAGGCCTTTGACACAGTAGACCACGACATTCTACTGCACAAACTCAAGAACTCAGGTATTGGTGATCGTTCTCTAAACTGGTTTCGATCGTATGTATCGGATCGCTCGCAATATGTGTCCATTTCTGACAGTGACTCCCTCCCTCTCCCGGTCACGTGTGGTGTTCCCCAGGGTTCCATTCTCGGCCCCCTACTATTTACATTATTTATAAATGATCTGCCTAATGTCTGCCAATCCTCAAATGTACACATGTGCGCAGATGACACGGTAATCTATGCGAGCAAATCCAATCTACCGCAACTTGAGGCTGTGCTCCAAGACCAGTTTACAGAGATAGAAAAGTGGATCACAAAAAACAAACTCTTCCTGAACACTGACAAAACTGTCACAATGATCTTTGGAACAGTACCTAAATTACACAAATTACACAATTCCCACCTATCCATCAAAACTAATTAAAATGGCACACTGACCGCAGTCCACTCTTTCAAATACTTGGGTATGATATTAGACCCCAATTTATCTTTTGGCCTCCACATAGAAAAACTTGCATCTAAACTATATCCAAAACTAGGTGCCCTGTACAGAAACAAATCCTGCCTAAGCCCTACAGTAAAGGAAAAGATTGTACAGCAAATGCTGATGCCAATCATTGATTATGGGGATGTAGTATACGCATCGCAATCGCATCGCAATCCCACATTAATAAACTCAATACATTGTATAACTCGTTCTGCCGATTTGTGCTACAATGTAATTACAGGACCCACCATTGTGACATGCTAAAGGAACTAAACTGGCTATCGCTGGAATCCAGACGCACCCTTCATCTTTCCAGCCTTGTTTTTAAGAGCTTTTCTGGGAAACTTCCACCCTACCTGAACAAAATGCTTTCCCCAGCTGTTCCCACTTTCTATAAACTCTGATCCAGTACCAACACTTTACTTAGTCTACCTCAATACAAAAAGAAAGCGTCCCGATCCTCCTTCTCCTACAGAGCGCCGCAATTGTGGAACGACCTCCCGCACAATTTAAAATCTTCCCTAAGCCTAAAGTCCTTTTAGAGATCCCTCTCTACAAACCTCAAAACAGAATGCACGTGTAATGGTTGATTATATATTTCCTGCCTGTTCTATGTTAAATTTTGTATATATTGTGTATTAATATTGTTTTTGTATTTTGTTGTACCTAATGTAACAATGCAATAATTTGTGGACCCAGGACATACTTGAAAACGAAAGAAATCTCAATGTATCTTTCCTGGTAAAATATTTTATAAATAAATAAATAAATAATGTCAGCTGTGTGTCCCTAATTGCATGGGCCACCAATTGACCCCCTCAGCATGGGAGCCCCTTTGCAGCTGCATTGGCTGGCGGTCGTTCGGCCGCGCTAAACATGACATGGTGACACCGAGTCCCCATATTTGTTTGCTGAGGTAGGTGATTTTAAGTAGCCTTATAAAATGTAAAACTGTGGTTGTGTGCGCTGTTCCTTAATCTGTTAATATGTTTTATAAGATAAGAAGGAAATAGATGTTTCTTTGCTTTTTCTGTTGGGTGGTTAGGTGGAAGGTCTCTGAATTTTTGCTGGAAAATGACGTTTCACTTTTTTAATTTTAATATGTTCTCTCCCTCTCTCTATATTATTATTATTATTAACCCCACTCATCAGGGACATTAGGTCCCATCAATTATATAATGGAATAGGCTGGCATTAGGTATTCCCTGCCTATTATATAGAAACCCCACCACGTATGAGTAAGGGGCTGGGGAGGCACTATTTAATTAGAAGCTCCCACCTACTGATCTGATCTGTTCACCCCCCATTATTTAATTCACTGCCCCCACCCAATTCCCATGGAGAGTTGGCCTGTTCCAATTTCCCCCTGTATGTTATTAGTGAAACCAGTTTATTATTACAGTGAACAGTCACTGGCAACTGACTGGACTAGAGGGGGCACTGGCCAAGGCTCTTGGTACTTATCTCCCCTCAACAGGCCACCAAGGCTCCTAAAGGCACAGGATTGTGCCCTAGCCGCACGGTTGGCAGTGGGGTCGTGCCACCAGCTGCTTCTGTCCTTCGCCAACTGAAGTTCTTACACATTTTCGATTTTCCCAAGCTATTCCTCTTGCACCTTCAGAGCAGAGTGAGGTAGAGGACACAGAGCCCATAGCCAGGCAAGATTACCCACGGATCAGCCCTGATTTTCTCATTACCCTATAACTCTCTTGTAGGCTGTCAGGGTGTCTCACTGTCTCGACTGGGCAAGACACTTGTCCTCAGACGATTGTGTACTACAGATGATTAGAGTTGAGTGGACACCTAGATGTTCGGGTCCGGCGGGTTCAGCTGAACTTCGGAAAAAAGTCCGGTTTCGGTGATCGAACTTGACCCCGAACTTGACCCCAAACCCGAACCCCATTAAAGTCAATGGGGACCCAAACTTTTGGGCACAAAAATGGCTCTAAAAATGTCCTGGAAAGGGCTAGAGGGCTGCAAAAGGAAGTAAAATGAGGGTAAGAGTAGGACAAGTGCCCTGCAAACAAATGTGGATAGGGAAATCATAAAATACATAAAATAAGCCACCGCTTAGTAGATAACTCCCTAATTCCCACGGTATTAGGGAGGTATCTACCAAAAGGCTGAAAGATCTAAATTGGTCTTTCAGCCAAATCTACTAATACTAAGTAAATTCATGCGAGTAGGGGCGTGTCTAGTAAACAGTGAGCAGCCAGTGGCTGCACATTGTAAAAAAAAAAAAAAAAACCTATTGCCCCCACCCCTGTGCAATGGGTGGGGACAATAAATAAGAAAGTGGGGGGGGGACCTACTGTCCTCCCCCCGGGCCCCACCCCTGAGCGGTGGGTGGGGGCCATAAATAACAATTGGGGGGGGGACCTACTGTCCTCCCCCCGCCCCCACCCCTGCGCGGCGGGTGGAGGCCCTAAATAATAATAAGGGGGGACCTACTGTCCTCCGCACCCGGTCCCCACCCCTGAGCAGGTAAAAATGTAACCTCCGCAGGTGACTAGGGGTCCCCAAACCCTGAGTCACCCCCCTCCCCCCAAACAAATAACCCCTACCTACCCCCCTCATTCTAAAATAATAATACTAAGTAACCAGTATTAGTAGGCATGGCTGTGATGGTTTCTAAGGGCACAGTAGTCAAACGCTTGTTGATTGGCTGCCCTGCAGCCCTATTACGTGGCATTTCGTATATACTGTGTCTCTCATTACGTGGCATTTTGTATATACTGTGTCTCTCATTATGTGTGTAACTGAATGAAACTTTGGATGTTACACTTTATTCCTTCTCTCAGATGTTTTTACAAATATTTTGTGTGGGGGACCGATCACCCTGTCCCTGGATTATCAAGCTATTTACCCTGTTTGTATGGTTGTTCGGTAAATTACATTCACTTCCTATATGAATAGTATTCTGTTTGACAACTGAACAAATCACGAACGCCAGATCACCCATATGTGAAATGTGGCGCTTGTTGACCCCAGTAACCTCGGTTAACACCTCCATAAACTGCAATAACACACAGATTCTAAGCAGTTGGCAGGGTGGCCGCCGTTCGTATGTGCGATCTTTAAACATGAACAGAGACAGCGGTGTTTGGTCATCGAATGTATGGGACTAAAATCGGACACTCAACAGCGCGAACACCGCGCGGACTTCCCCCTCTGGTTATGTTCGGTGGAATCCATCCGAACAGAGTGGCGTTCGGGGGAGCATACTCCTGAACAACATACATGAGATGAACTTACGCACGAGCAGCTCATTCGTTAGTTTTAGTATGTTTTGTACTCCCGAAAGAGACCAACCACACAGCGCAGTGTCTCTTTTTACGTGGTACCGTGTCTCTAATTACATGATACTTAGTGTATTCTGTGTCTCTGATTATACTTTGTATCTCAATACGTGGTAAAAAACTAGGTAAAGGAAATAGCTATACATATATTTTATGGGGGCTGTACCACCTACGTTACAGAAACTGAGCAAATTAATTGCTCAAAAAATTGTAAGTACATTTTGAACCTTTTCCTCATAGAATATTGTACAGAGATACTGTTTCCGGCTATATCCCTGATTAGGATGCTGCCACTTCGTATCTGAACATGTAAGCTTTAATGTGAAGCTCTCCACTTGTCAGTGCATTCCTTATTATGAACTTTGTGACAAGACCGATCTCGCCACATTGCATTGGAGGAGCCTGGTTGCCCGCCTGTTGCCTCTGGACTATGGCCCCATGGTAAACCTTGTATTTTCCCCTGCAGAAAGGCTTTTTCGTGCCTTTCTGCCAGGGTGTTCGGTAGATTCAATGTACCAAACAAACGCACAAATGACTGGACCATCTGGGAGCTGGAGTGTGCCATCAATTGACCTCCCAGAAGCTGCGGTTAACCACAGCTTAATTGACGAATGCTGGGTGGCCTTTTTTCGTTTGCTGAACACATGGTGGAGGCCATTTTAAAGTCCCGAACGGCCAGCGGTATTCAGCGCCCAAACTATGGAACTGTAAACGGACACTTATTTGCGCGAACACTGCTGAGCCGTCAAAATCCTTGCTTCTGCATTCGATCATTTAACCGAATGCACGTTCATTCGGTAGTTTAACCGTATGAACAGCATCACCCCAGATAGCCATGCCATGGAGCCTATTCGTGTAACGAAAGACTATGTGAAAGACTTTGGCTCCATGGCGATTGAACTGTATGTATGTGATCTGAGCGCCATTCGGTAATAATGTGCGCTCAGATCTACGCTATCTGGGGATAGGTAGAATGTATATGTTTTATTCATTATTTGCAACATTGTGAATTTTTGTGTCTTTTTACTAACGTGCTCAATGGAGTTTTGCCTCTGTCCTTGGAGATAATTGGATTACTTCCCAATTATCTCCAGGATAGAGGGGAGGGATTGTAATGTACTGTGGGAGTGTTTTAACCCTGTATGCCTGTGATTGGTCATTTTACCATTTGTGTGCCAGTCTTCCATCTGGTCCCCTAGGGGAGTGTCCACCAGGTGGGAGACCTGCATAAATACCGGGCAGGTAGCCCTCAATAAACCACAACACGGAGCTCTGTCTCGTCTTTGGGGGGATTTACTGTATGCTGTTAGAGACTGATTGCCAGGAGTGTAAGCCGCTTGGGTGCTTTTCCTGTTCGTCTGCTAGCAGCTATTCGTATGGTTCCAGTTCGGGAGTTTGGAGCATTCCCTTGTTTGCAGTTCGGAGGTTTGGATCATTCCCTTGTATTCAGTTCAGGATTTTGGTGTTGTGCAGTAGCTGTGCCTGTGTCTCTGGAAGGGGAAGATCTTCTAAACGGCGTTTAACCCCTCTTATGCCTGGGGTGCCGTTACACACTTTATATCTGTAATACTGCACTAATGGATTTTATTTTGTCATTACATGTCCCACTGTGATTCCCGAGAGTGACCGTATCTCTACATCCACCAGTGGGGATAAAACCACTACACGTTGTTATTATTAGAGTGTGTATGAAAGCTCTACATCACGTGAGTGCTGTCTGTGACCCACTCATCGCACCAAATACTACGCTATCAGTATTTTTCTCTCCATTTTGAATTACACATTAACACAATGAGGACCAGCTAATCTACATAAGAACCCAGGTGACTAGAGGACAATGTTGTTATACTCTATATTTTTATGTATTTGCTTTTTTTCTGCAAATTATTTATCTGTTTCATTCTGAATTTTATTCATTATTTGTCATATTTGATTGTTTTGAATATTAAATGAAGGCCTTTTTGTTTTATTAGTATGAGATGTGTGTGACGTGTGTATTATGTTCTGACACAGTATCCGTTACCAGGTTCCTTCCCTGATTTGTGAAACGCTTTGTGAATAGAATATTCTGGTAAAGTCTGCACGGAGTCCGTCTCAGTCAATGGAAAACTTTATCTATTGTTAATAACCAGCTCCCAATGTTATACATTCCTGTGCTAATCTGTGCTGTGTGATGAAAGGCAATCATGGGTTAATTGTGACCAGCCCGTCCATACTGCGTGTTTGGATATACTGTCACCAGGCTCCGTGTCCTGTGTTAGTGAGAACAATAATGTCAGAACTTTCCTCTTTCCAGACATAGCTCACACATAATGTAATCAGTACATCTCATCTGCTGGGCCAGGTGATGGTGACCCAGTGACAGGGCTGACTTTAAACAATGCCGTGTCCGGGCTGCCAGACACATGGACAATACAGGACATGTTTCTGACTTCTGCAGAGTGAGATCAGTTGCCTGGCCAGATCTGATTGCCAGCTTTATCCATCTCAGAGCCCCTTCTGATACCTTGTCTGATAGATAGAACTTCTAATATCAGCACTCTCTACCTTTCACACCATTACCCTGTGTGCCAGCTGTAACATGCCCTCCAGAGGACATTGTTCATATCAGTGCCACCTCAAACTGCTCGGAACTGAGCTAATACCTAATAAATGCCAACCTGCTATCCCCTCTCAGGGTCAATGTCATTAGGAGGCAAACGAAAGTCTGTTAGAGGCAACATCCTAGATCATACTTCATTTTTCCTGGAAAGCAGTTTCAATCTGTCCTTGAGATATAGAACAGTGACCACAAAGTGAATATTAATTAGAATCTCTTATTCTGGTTAAAGACACCTGAGCAATGTTTTCTCTCCTGAGTGATCAGAGGATCTGCCGTAATACTAAGATGCATTCCTAACGAATGCTATAGTGCCCATAGTTGTTTAGGTGTCCGTACCCTCCAAGTGCATGAAAAAGGTAGATTTATTTTCCATTCCTCCCTCACAATACTGCTCTCTCTGCAGCCGCTTCACCTCCTTGGCTGCGATTATCAGTATTGACCAATCCAACGCCTCCCGTAGGAAGCTAACACTGAACCAACCAAAAGCTGCTCTGGGACTTGCCGTCAGTGGTTCACCATGTTTTGGAAACAGTTTTATATTGAGATGAAGCAGTTGTTCCTTTTCCCCCTTTTTTATATATTATGTATTTTAAATAGTGATATATCTCTTTATAGAAGGACAGAATATACCCTAACCCTGTTATTAATGAGGGAAATACAGATCGTATTGCTGAAGAAAGGCTAGAACATGGTTATTTTAAAGGGACACTATAGTCACCAGAACAACTACAGCTTATTGCATTTGTTCTGGTGAGTAGAATCATTACCTTCAGACTTTTTGCTGTAAACACTATCTTTTCAGAGAAAATGCAGTGTTTTTATTACAACCTAGTGATAACTTCACTGGCCACTCCTCAGATAGCTGTTAGATATCCTTCATGGGTCATGGCTGCCTAAAATGCATCCAAACATTCAGTATCTCCGCATTGATTCAATAAATCAATGAATGAGAAGATGCTGATTGGCCAGGGCTGTGTTTGAATCATGCTGTCTCTGCCCCTGATCTGCCTCCTTGTCAGTCTCAGCCAATCCTATGGGGAAGCATTGTGATTGGATCAGGCTACCACTTCTCATGATGTCAGCAGACTGCTTGTTTGTCTAAGGTCTAACAGCATGCAGAGTTACATGTAGCGGAGAGGCAGTATAATCCACGATATCTCCGCTGGGTAACAGGAACAACAAAGGATAATCCAGGGAATCAGCATACAATAATCCAGACAGCACTGTAGTAACCCTTCCTTCCCAAGAACTAGACGACACATAGGCTGGGAGTCAACTGACAACCTTTTAATCAGCAGGACAATTTATACAAGTCCCCATGCAAGGGGTTTCCTGAGTCCCTCCCCAGGGGCACTCCCAGAGGGGACTACATGGGGGACTTACATTACTGCATATTTCTCCCATCAGGCACTGCTGCACGAGAGGGATCATCTTCCCAGAATGCACCGTTAAGTGGATTATCCCCTCGTGCAGCAGAACCGACAATTCACATAAAAATCCATAACTTGGTGAATATACAGTGGATTTACACGAATGAACGTTCGGTAGATAGCTGGGGTCTGAGGGTATCATTCGTGAGATTACCGCTCAGATCCCAGCTAAAATAACCGAACGCCGCACGAACAACACAATTCGTATAAAATATATAAACAGAACCGATTGCTTTTAGGGAACAAAATACCGAATGTCCCGAAACTCCCGAACGCCCTGGAGGCTCAGCGGGGCTTGTGCCGTCGAGTAGCCGTTTTTAGTAACAGGCGCTTGACGACATAACCCCGCTGAGGAAACAAAGGATCCAAGATGGCCGACCGCCGCATGGTCGGTAGTCGAATGACGGCCACCCAGGAGAGCCTCTAATAACCGATTGCAACAATGTTGCAATCGGTTAACTAGCGCCACACGCCTCTAAGTGTGTGGGCTATTAGGGGGCATCGCGTTCGGTTCACAAACGGCCCTCCAAAGTGCCATTCGTAACGAAAGGGAATCCCCATTCAAACCGCCATTTGCATTCGGCGGAACAGATAATTACAGGTAATGCAGGGAATACATGTAACAGACACATACAGGTTAAAACGCATATCTCTCCAGACCTATAGGCAACCCTTAAAGGCATAGTGTCCAGTTATAGTCCGAGTGGCTAGGTTTGCCACAATGCTCCCCCAGAACCAAGCCGGCATACACAGTCTGATCCCAACAGATCGGCTTGGGGATGTCCGGAGGAGTACTCACGAATCACGGCTCCAAGTCTGTTTGTCTAGACAACCCGTCGGCGTTGCCATTTTGCTTCCCAGGGCGGTAGTGGATAGTAAAGTCAAAAGGCTGCAGTGCCAAACTCCAGCGCAGCAGCCTGGCATTGTCTCCGGACACCCTGTTCAGCCACACCAACGGGTTGTGATCCGTGAGTAAAGTGAAGGGTTGCCCGTATAAGTAGGGTTGCAACTTTCTTGAGGGCCCACACCACAGCCAGGCACTCCTTTTCAATGGCGGCGTAGCTTACTTCCCTGGGTAAAAGTTTTCGGCTTAGGTAAGCTACGGGGTGCTCGCCGCCATCGGGTCCAACTTGGCTCAGTACTGCTCCCAATCCAAACATAGAAGCGTCTGTGTGGACGAGAAAGCGTTTAGTTGGATCAGGAGCAGAAAGTACAGGAGAGTTAACAAGCGCCGTCTTGAGCTGTTGGAACGCCTGCTCACACTCTGGGGCCCAGACAACTAACTTAGGGAGGTTCTTGCGGGTCAGGTCTGTGAGGGGTTTGGCAAGGGCGCTATAGTTGGCCACAAATTTCCAGTAGTACCCGGCGGTCCCTAAAAAGGCGAGCACTTGGGTCTTGGTGCGAGGGGTAGGCCATTGGGCGACTGCCTCTATTTTAGCAGGTTCGGGTTTCTGTTGCCCACTCCCTACCCGGTGCCCTAGGTACTGGACTTCCGCCATACCGATATGGCATTTGCTGGGTTTTAGGGTCAGTCCGGCCTCTCGGATTCGGTCTAGAATGGCTCCTATGTGAACCAGATGTTCGTGCCAGGAGTGGCTGAATATGGCGATATCATCTAGATACGCGCAGGCATACTCCTGGAACCCATCTAATAATCTGTCCACCATTCTCTGAAAGGTAGCTGGAGCGTTTTTCATCCCGAATGGCATGACCTTAAACTGATACAGGCCAAACGGGGTGACAAAGGCCGACTTAGGGATGGCGTCTTCCGCTAATGGAATCTGCCAGTACCCTTTGCACAGGTCTGTAGTGGTTAGGTATTGACCCCTGGCCATCTTGTCGAGGAGTTCGTCTATCCGGGGCATGGGATATGCGTCAGAGGTCGTTTTATCGTTGAGCCGTCGGTAGTCTACGCAGAAACGGGTCGTCCCGTCCCGTTTCGGCACCAGTACTACCGGGGAGGCCCAGGGGCTGTCCGAGTGCTCGATCACTCCTAACTGAATCATCTCCTCAATTTCCTTGCGCATACTTTCTTTGACTGCCTCTGGAGTGCGATATGGGGGTTGGCGCAAGGGGGTCTGATCTAAAGTTTCTACCGTATGGGTAGCCAAAGGGGTATAGCCTGGTAAATTGGAAAACGTGGCCTTCTTTTCCTGAAGCAACCTCTGTACCTGGGCCCGCTCTTGGGCATTTAATCGTTCTCCTAACTGTACCTCTCCCAGATCTCCGCTCTGGCCCTCTTGGTCTAGGAGATCGGGTAGGGGTAGGTTATCAAGATCTTCCGTGGCAGGGGCACAGATTGCGGTGACTTCCTCAGTACGTTCGTGGTATGGCTTGAGCATGTTCACATGGAGCATGCGTTTGCCTCCCACGCCGGTAACCGGGCCGATCACATAGGTGGTGTCACAGATCTGTTCCACCACTTTGTATGGGCCCTGCCAGGAAGCCTGCAGCTTATCTTTGTGGACTGGTCGCAAGATTAGGACTTTCTGCCCCACCTGGAAGCTGCGGTCCCTGGCTCCCTTATCATACCATCTGCGCTGTCGCTGTTGCGCTACCTGGAGATTGTCTCGGACGGTCTGGGTTAGCCTCTCCAGGCGTTCCCTGAACTCGAGCACATATGGTAAGATAGGGGTGCCATTAATGGTTTCGTCTCCCTCCCAGTGTTCCCGTATCAAGTCAAGAGGTCCCCTCACTCTCCTCCCGAATAATAATTCGAACGGAGAGAATCCGGTGGATTCTTGCGGCACTTCTCGATACGCGAACAGTAGGTGGGGTAAAAACCTCTCCCAGTCTTTTTGGGTGTCCATGAACGTGCGGATCATTTGTTTCAGGGTTCCGTTAAACCGTTCACAGAGCCCATTGGACTGGGGGTGATATGGGGAGTTTAGGATTTGTTGTATCCCACATATCTTCCAGAGCTGATGGGTCACTTCAGCAGTAAACTGGGTGCCTCTATCGGAGATAATCTCCCGGGGAAATCCTACCCGGGTGAATATCCTCACCAGGGCCTCGGCTACCGTTTCTGCGTGTACGTTAGTTAGGGCCACTGCCTCGGGGTACCGGGTGGCGTAGTCCACCACGGTTAAGACATACTTCTTGCCGGAGGGGCTGGGTTTTGCGAGGGGACCTATGATGTCTACTGCCACCCTACTGAATGGTTCTTCAATGATGGGCAGAGACCGTAGTCGTGCTTTGTATCTGTCCCCTCTCTTGCCTATCCTTTGGCAGGTATCACAGGTCTGACAATATCGCCTAACATCCTGGGAAATACCTGGCCAAAAGAAATTTTGGGTCAGCCTGTGCTTGGTCCGACTGATGCCTAGGTGTCCAGACAGGGGGATATCATGGGCTATGCGTAACAGCTCTAACCTATACTTTCGAGGCACTATTATCTGTTTAATGGGCAACGGTATTGACCCGGACACTACCTTCTCTGCGTGCCGATATAGTAGTCCTTTGTCCCAGATATATCTTTCCCCCTCTAACCCGGCTTGATCTTTATCAATGCGGTCTTTGTATACCTGTAACGAAGGATCTAGGGCCACTTCGGCCCCGAACTCTATGGAATTGGCCCAGGGCATGATAGGGGGTAGGGGAGGGTCATTGCTTACCTGAGCCTCAGAGTGATCGGATGGTGCTGTGGTGTGGGCCTGTTGCCGGGTCACAACCGGGTATGCTTCTTGTATGGTGGGCTGTGGAACAAAAGCGGAAGTCAGCTCCCCCAAGTCGTTGCCCAAAATTACATCCGCTGGCAAGTCTTGCATCATCCCCACATATACATTCCCGTGCCCCGCTCCCCAATTCAAGTGCACCTTGGCCGTGGGTACTTTGTAAATGGCTCCCCCAGCCACCCGCACAGCCACACAGTCCCCCGTGAGCTTGGGCTTTGGTACCAGATGACTTCGTACTAGAGTTAGGGTGGCCCCAGAGTCACGAAGTCCTTGTACTTTCCTCCCCTCCATGTGTACTTCCTGGCGGTGCCCTTGGCGGTTATCGGAGGCGGCCTGGATAGGGTTCACCTCGTGTAGAGTGCCGAGGGGTTCCTCCTGGGTTGTCCCCAGCTCCAGATTCTGGTAGGATTCGGCTTGTATACAGTGGACTGCGGCACGGTGGCTTGGGGCTGCGTTATTCCAGCTGGGTCGAGGCCGGTTCCGTGGGCAGTCTCGCTGGATGTGCCCCTGTTGGTTGCAGGTATGGCACCGGATTGGTGGACGTGCTGAATACCTGGGGGGGTAGGAATTCTGGCTTACCCCTGGTCGCTGGTGAGTTGCAGGGGGGATGACGGCTCGGGTTGGTACGGGTTGATCTCTCCGATTGTCCTGGAACTCGTCTGCCATATTAGCCACTTCCTGCAGGGTGTGTGGCTTTCTGTCCCGAATCCAGTTTTGTAGGTAGGTCGGGACTCCATTGAAGAATTGCTCCAGTACCATTAGCTGGAACAGACCCTCCAATGTATCAACTTGGGCGGCCTCCAGCCACCCCTTGGCAGCTCGTTGCAGCTGGTGCGCCCATTCTACATGGGTGTCTTTAGTGGGTTTTTTAATGTCCCGAAACTTCCTTCGGTATGCCTCTGATGTGATGGCATACCGGGCTAGGATGGCCCGTTTTACTTTAGCGTAGTCTCTACTATCCTCGTCTGGTACTGCCCGGTACGCTTCAGCGGCTCGCCCAGATAATCTCCCCGCTAGTAGGGGTACTCTGTCTGCATTGTTAATCTCGTGTAGCAAACACAGTCTCTCGAAGTCCTGTAAATAGTCGTCAACGCCACCCTCTGTCTCCACATAGCTTTTGAAGGCTTGATATGGGATTTTAGCTTTCCCTGGGAGAATATGTACTGGCGTTGCGGCTCTTTCCCCGGCTTGCTGGTTCCCTTGCGGTCTCCTAGCCATAATGTACTCCTGTACATCACCGAACAGCCTGTCAACCATCTCTGCAGATGGGGGTTCAGGGAATAAAGCCATTCGTGCTCGGAATTCAGCTGTAAATTCGTGGGTTTCTCCCTCCATTTGAGGTGCTGCAGCAGCTGCGGCTCTGTCTCCTTCCATGAGCTCTGTAATTAAGACAGCCTTTGCCTTGTTACTGGCGATTGCTCCTCTTGCTTCCAGCAGCTCCTTTAATGTGCTCCGTTTTAGCAGGGCGTAATTTGTTCCCATTCACCTGCTGTTCGTGAGGTTTATTTGAATGCGCTAATTCCCGAATGCCTGTTCCTTGATTCGTTTAAAAATCTGCCGAACGTTGCTTTGCTGTGTAAATTCAATCCCGTCGCTTGCCACCAATTGTAGCGGAGAGGCAGTATAATCCGCGATATCTCCGCTGGGTAACAGGAACAACAAAGGATAATCCAGGGAATCAGCATAGAATAATCCAAACAGCACTGCAGTAACCCTTCCTTCCCAAGAACTAGA
>OW240915.1:334817737-334878567 GCA_933207985.1 Pelobates cultripes
CCCCTGGATATCTGTGCCATTTCTCTGCCCCAGCATATCTGTGCCATCGCTCTGCCCCAGCATATCTGTGCCATCTCTCTACCCCAAGCATATCTGTGCCATCTCTCTGCCCTCTGCATATCTGTGCTGTCTCTCTACCCCCAGCATATCTGTGCCATCGCTCTGCCCCCAGCATATCTGTGCCATTCCTCTACCCCAGCATATCTGTGCCATCTCTCTACCCCAGCATGTCTGTGTCATCGCTCTGCCCCCAGTATATCTATGCCATTCCTCTACCCCAGCATATCTGTGCCATCTCTCTACCCCAGCATGTCTGTGTCATCGCTCTGCCCCCATTATATCTGTGCAATGTCTCTGCCCCCAGCATATCTGTGCCATCTCGCTGCCCTCAGCATATCTGTGCCATCTCTTCACCCCCCGCATATCTGTGCCATCTCTCTACCCCAGCACATCTGTGCCATCTCTCTACCCCAGCATGTCTATGACATCTATCTACCCCCAGCATATCTGTGTCATCTCCTTACCCCAGCATATCTGTGTCATCACTCATTACTGTCATGTAATGTGTGTCTGTCTGTGTCACGGTCTGTGTGTGTCATGGTGTGTGTGTGTGTTTGTCTGTGTCATGTAATGTGTGTCTATCTGTCACGGTGTGTGTGTGTGTGTCTGTGTCACGGTCTCTCTGTGTCGTGGTGTGTGTGTGTGTCACGGTCTGTCTGTGTCATGGTGTGTGTGTGTCTGTCTGTGTCACGGTCTGTGTGTGTCATGGTGTGTGTGTGTGTGTTTGTCTGTGTCATGTAATGTGTGTCTGTGTCACGGTGTGTGTGTGTGTGTGTCTGTGTCACGGTCTCTCTGTGTCATGGTGTGTGTGTCTGTGTGTCATGGTCTGTCTGTGTTATGGTGTGTGTGTGTGTCAAGGTGTGTGTGTCTTTTTTAAGGTGTGTGTCTGTTATGGTGTGTGTGTGTCTGTCTGTGTCATGGTGTGTCTGTCTGTCATGGTGTGTGTGTGTTTCTGTCTGTGTCACGGTCTGTCTGTGTCATGGTGTGTGTCTGTCATGGTATGTGTGTGTGTATGTGTGTTTTTACTCACTTTTTTTTTTTTTCACGTCATGCTGGTCTCCCCTCGCCTGGCCCTGCCTCTACGGCTGAGATCATCAAGCTAGATGATCTCAGCCAATCCGCACTGACACAGTGTCTGTCACTAGGAAGCAATGTAAACACTGCCTTTTCTCTTAAAAGTCAGTGATTACATTGAAAAGCCTGCAGGGACAGGCTATAGACACCAGTACCACTACATTAAGCTGTGTGTGTGCGCGCGCGTGCGCTTGTGTGTGTGTGTGTGTGTGTGCCTGCTACTGAGTGAGCTTGTGTTTTTATGTCAATAACCTTATGTATGAGGCTGTGTATCAATCCGCTTGTGTCAGTGAGATTGTCTGTGTCTGCATGTGAGTATGCTTACTGTATAATTAAAAATTTTACTCTGAAAGGACCAATATTTTATATTGGAAAAAGATATATATATATATATATATATATATATGCCAGAGATAGCACTCCAAGGACTAATATAAAATATAACTTTTATTACCTCCACTAAAACAACACAAGGTCAACGTTTCAGCTTGATCCCCTCAAGCTTTCGTCAGGAGATGCGCTGACGAAAGCTTGAGGGGATCAAGCTGAAACGTTGACCTTGTGTTGTTTTAGTGGAGGTAATAAAAGTTATATTTTATATTAGTCCTTGGAGTGCTATCTCAGGAAATATTTTTTGCATTTTTGGCTGACAAGCACCGGGCATTGAATATTGAATTGGTGGAGTACAAGATCCGTTTGGTTTTATATATATCTATCTCAATCATCTAGGGTTGCAAGACATAGCCTTACATATTACATGCGACAATATATGGTGCAATGACTTATGGGGCTGGCATAGATTTTTTTTCCAGGGCTGCTTTGGAATCCCCAGTCCGGCCCTGCCCCCAGCATATCTGTGCCATCTCTCTGCTCCCAACAACTTGCTCAGGCTCCCTGATTGCTTCCCCAGCACTTGCTTTGCACCCAGATGTCTGGCATTCCCGTATCTTACCTCAAGATGGCATCCTTAAGACCTCTTGGTGTCTAGTGAGAGGCAGCACAGTGCACAGACTTTTTGTCTGTCTACTTCTCGAGCTCTCAGCAAGCTTGGTGAAGCCAGAGGTCGCGGGTCGTACACACGGTGAGTGTGAGCAGCAGACAGACAGGATGTCTGTACAGATACACAGTGCACAGGCACCGCGCTACCTCCCTCCCTGCAGAGGCGACTGGCTAGCTATATACAGTATAATACGAATGCCTGCACTGGCTGGATTACCTGCCATTTATGGCTAGAATTTTGCTCCTCTGCCAAGCCCGCCCCTGCTGTCTGTGGTGTTTATTTGTTTGGAGGTTGCATGTGTTATTGTATTTGTGTAGATGGGGCTTTTTGTTGTGTACTGTGCACAGTGGTCTGTTTGTAATGTACTATATGTTTCTAGGGGCTGTATTGCATGTGTTCAATGGCTGTAGAGTTTGTGTGTGTCTTGGGTTTGTACATGGTGTATATGTGTGTGTTGGTAGGGGCTTTAGTAAATGTGTGTGGTTGTGTGTGATCTGTAATTGTTAGCACTTATTTATCTCCCCTTTTATTTTGTGCCTGCAACCATAATGTGATGTTGTATGTGTTTGGAGGATGCTTGTTCGATACCATGTGTATAGAGGAGACTATTTGTGTTGTAGTGTGTGTAAAGGGGCCTGTTTGTGGCATACTATGTGTGACTAGGGGCTATAGTGTGTGTGGTTCTGGGCTGTATGTATGCTCTTGTTTATAGGGACTGTAGAGTGTGTAGGTATAGGAGGTTTTGTGTGTGCATGTAACGGCTCTACTGTGTGTGTATCTAAGGGATGCAGGTGGTTCTACTGTGTGTGCATCTAGGGCCTTTAGTGTCTATGCGTATAGGGGTTGTAGTGCACATGTGTATAGGGGGTGTAGTGTATGTATAGGGAACATAGTGTGTGCATAGGTGTTGTAGTGTTTGAGGAACCACGCTGATCCCTGGTTGTGGGGTCTATGACTCTGCAGGATACAGACCACGTCTCTCTCTCTTGTGAGCACCAGTGTTTCAGAGCGTGGCCTTGGGTTGCCATGGCAACACTCTAACAATATCGGAGCTTGTGAGAACACAGAAGCTGCCCAGCATGCACGGAGAGTGTCCAGCTTAATTCCTTCCCTCCCTGCCCATGAATCTCTCCAACATCCCACGAATAGACAGTGCTGCCTATTAGGCCCGGTACTACCCTATATGGCCATTGCAGCCCACTGGGCATTTGCCCAGTTTGCCCGATGGCCAGTCTGGGCCTGGAACAAGCTATTGGGCAAACAAGAATCATAACAGAGCAGCAATATGTGGAACAGGTCAGTTTAAATAGGTAGTGTGGCAAACCTAGCCACTTGGACAATATAAAGAGACTGTGCCTTTAAGGGTTGCCTGTATGGTTGTGGGGATATGTGTGTGCCTAGGTGTAATGTATGCTGGCTGTATAACCTTGTATTACCTGTATTGGCTTTCTGCCGAAAGCAGATAGCTCTATTCCATTTCGTTTCACGAACGGCACCTTTGCGGGCCGTTCGTGAACCGAAATAACCACCCTGTAATAGCCCACACATTTAGAGACGTGTGGCGCTTGTTAACAATGTTGCAATCGGTAATTAGAGGCTCTCCTAGGTGGCCGTCGTTCGGCTACTGACCATGCGGCGGTTGGCCATCTTGGATCCTTTGTTTCCCCAGCGGTGTTTGGTCATCAAGCGCGTGGTACTAAAAACTGCTACTCCGCACCGCTGAACTTCCAGGCCGTTCGGGAGTTCCGGGCCATTCGGTATTTTATTCCCTATACATCAATCGGTCTTTTGAATGTGTTTTAATGAATATGTTTTTGGGTGGGGGGTTCGGTTGTTTTAGCTGCAGTGGCGTACTAAGGGGGAGGGCGGGGGGGGGCGGTCCACCCCGGGTGCCACCAGGGTGGGGGGTGCCATGACCAGCCCCCTCGGCCCCCCCCATGTGCTGCAGCCGCCCGAGCACTCTTTAGAGAGCCTCAGGCGGCTGCAGCTTTGCCCGGGTGGTGCGTCCATGAGGGCGGACCGCACCGCCCGGGCGCAGCCTGAGGAGAGGCTGACAGGAGGGAAGCACTCAGCGCTCCCTCCTGTCAGCTTCCTTTGCTGTAGCGTGGCCGAGCCCTGCAGCATTGATAGTCCGACGGGTACAGAGAGCAGCTGTCTCCTGTACCCGGCCGGACTAACAGGAAGTGAACACTGAGTGTGCACTTCCTGTTAGTCCGGCCGGGTACAGGAAACAGATGCTCCCTGTGCCTGCGGACTATACAGGGCTCGGCCACGCTACAGCAAAGGTAGGGGGGAGGGGGGTGAGAAAGGAGAGGGGGGGTGAGAAAAGAGAGGGGGGTGAGAAAGGAGGGGGAGGGGGAGAAAACAGAGGGGTGAGAAAAGGAGGGGGTGAGAGAGGAGAAAGGGGGGTGAAAGAGGAGAAAGGGGTGAAAAAGGAGGGGGTGGGAGAGAGAGAAAGGGGGTGAAAGAGGAGAAGGGGCGGAAAAAGGAGGGGGGGTGAAAAAGGAGGGGGGTGAAAAAGGAGCTGGGGTGAAAAAGGAGAAAGGGGGGATGAGAAAAGGAGGGGGTGAGAAAGGAGGAGGGGGGGGGTGAGAAAGGAGGGGAGGGTGAGAAAGAGGAGAAAGGGGTGAGAGAAAGAGAAAGGAGGGGGAAGAGAAAGGAGGGGGAGAGGAAGAGAAAGGAGGGGGAGAGGAAGAGAAAGGAGGGGGAGAGAAAGAGAAAGGAGAGGGGGGGTGAGAAAGGAGAGGGGGGGCGAGAGAGAAATTAGGAGGGGGGAAGAGAAATTAGGAGGGAGGGAGAGATATTAGGAGGCGGGAGAGATATTAGGAGGGGGGGAAAGAGAAATTAGGGCGGGAGAGAAATAGAAATTGGGGGGAGAGAAATTGAAATTAGGAGGGGGGGAGAGAAATTGAAATTAGGAGGGGGGAAGAGATATTAGGAGGGGGGAAAGAGAAATTAGGGGGGGAGAGAAATTAGGAGGGGGGCGAGAGAGAAATTGGGAGGAGGAGAAGGAAATTGGAGCGGGAGGAGAGATTGACATTCATCACATACACACCATGCACACCTTGCACACAGAAAAACACACAATGCATTACACACACAGACACACATACACAAGCAATGCAACCGTTACACACAATGCATCCCTTACACACACAGAAACACACAATCCATTCATTACACACACTCAATGCACCCCTTACACACATTCAATGCATCCCATACATACACAGAAACGCACCTTGCAGCCCTTACACATACAAACACAATTTCACACAATGCATTCCTTACACACATATCAGGACATCCCCTACACACTCCTCCCCCTGTGAACAAACTCATTGGTGGAACATGAAGGTGGACCCTGGCACCCAGACCTTGAGCTGTGTAAAGGGCCCCCAAAAAATGGAGCTGCTTCCCGTTCTCCCAGAACATTGATTTTTGTGACCACAGTTACAAACCGCCTCCAGAGAGCCTGTTCTACACCAGACCAGTGGAGCCAGACTGCAGCTAGAGCCCATCATCATCCTCATCTGGTTGTAAGTAGGCAGTATATTATTTGTGGCACTAAGCTCTAATTTACCTCACATTAAAGAAACACTATTGTGGCGAAACCAACCTCGCCACTGTGAACTGGAGAAGCCTGGTTGCTCGCCTGCTCCCTTTGGACTATGGCCCTGCAGGTTAAACCGCTTATTTCCCCTGCAGAAAGGCTTATTTGTGTGATCTGAGTGCCATTCATCTAATAATGTGCACTCAGATCCCAGCTATCTGGGGATATGTGAAATGTCTGTGTGTTATGTGTAAATGTGACTTTATGTATTTTAAAGTGTTTTATGTCTTTTTGCAACCATGTGCTTAATGGAGTCTGCCTCTATCCCTGGATAATTGGATTACTTTCTCCATTGTCCCCAGGATAGAGGCCCTGTAAAACCTGCTTGAACCAGATAGCCATGCTGGCAGGGGGTTTTAAAAGATACTTTACTAACTTTTGAACCCCTGGTCTGATTCATGCCGTTTTTTAATATGTTGTCCCCCTGAATGGATTGATTGTGAATATGTAATTTTTATGTGAATGTGATGTATGGTTTTAGAGTTATGAAAGTTGGGTAGAAAGTATGTTTTAACTGTATGTGTAATTGAGTTTCCTCTCAGGATAAGGGGAGGGAATATGTGGGATGTAACTGTGATGTGATTGGTTGTTTTATACCTCCCTGTGGGCGGTCCTGTATTTGCAACAACTATAATAAAAACCAGGCTGGGTGTGCCAGCACCTGAGATTCTGCTTGACCCTCAAACCGATGTGTCGTCTCGTTTTTGGGGGGAATTGGATTGTATGCTGACTGCCAGGAGTGTAAGCGGATTGTATGCTTTTCCTGTTCGGCTGATTCCAGTGTTCGTGTGTTTCCAGTTCGAGAGTTGGTGAATTCGTACAGTTTGCAGTTCGGGAGTTTGGTGCTTGCAGTAGCTGCTGGTCTATGGGAAAGGGGATTATCGCCTAAACGGTTTTTATCCTCTTGTGAGAGAAACGGTCCGTTACAATTGGTGGCAAGCGGCGGGATCATTCCCACAGCCCAGAAGGACAGCTACAAGACAACATCAATTCCTCAAATACAAATTGAGGGCAACGCTAGTACCCGTACAGCGACCCTATCTACAAAGGAACCAACTTCGGCAGAGCAAACATGGCGCCCAGCTACACTCAGGAGGAGTTTGACAGAGAGTTTAAATCACGGCTGGCTCTCTATGGATCCTACACCCCCTCGGAGGAGTCCGTGCAGCGCTTGAGGAGACATGTAGCAGAGTACCTGCAGGTCGTGGCAGATTGCGCCAAAGGTATCGTCCGCCCTCCCCGGCGGCAGTGTGTACCCCAGGGAGCTGAAGGTGCCGTCCTTCCTCCCCAGCGGCAGTGTGTACCCCAGGGAGCTGAAGGTGCAGTCCTTCCTCCCCAGCTGCAGTGTGTACCCCAGGGAGCTGAAGGTGCCGTCCTTCCTCCCCAGCGGCAGAGTGTGGGGGCTGAAGGTGTCGTCCTTCCTCCCCAGCAGCAGTTTGTACCCCAAGGAGTAGAGGTGCCGTCCTTCCTCCCCTAGCGGCCGAATGTGTACCCCAGGGGAGCTGAAGGTGTCGTCCTTCCTCCCAGCGGCAGTGTGTACTTGGGGGCTGAAGGTGCCGTCCTTCCTCCCCAGCGGCAGTGTGTATTACAGGGAGCTGAAGGTGTCGTCCTTCCTCCCCAGTGGCGGTGTGTGTCCCAGGGGGCTGAAGGTGTCGTCCTTCCTCCCCAGCGGCAGTGTGTGTCCCAGGGAGCTGAAGGTGTCGTCCTTCCTCCCCAGCGGCAGTGTGTGTCCCAGGGAGCTGAAGGTGCCGTCCTTCCTTTCCAGCGGCAGTGTGTATCCCAGGGAGCTGAAGGTGTCGTCCTTCCTCCCCGGTAGCGGTGGGTATCCCAGGGAGCTGAAGGTGCAGTCCTTCCTCAGAGCAGCAGTGTGTACCCAGGGGGCTGAGGTGCGTCCTTCCTCCCCAGCGGCAGTGTGTATCCCAGGGAGCTGAAGGTGCAGTCCTTCCTCCCCAGCAGCAGTGTGAACCCCAGGGAGCTGAAGGTGCCGTCCTTCCTCCCCAGCGGCAGTGTGTACCCCAGGGAGCTGAAGGTGCCGTCATTCATCCCCAGCGGCAGTGTGTACCCCAGGGAGCTGAAGGTGCCGTCCTTCCTCCCCAGCGGCAGAGTGTCCTGCAGGGAGCAGAGACCGTCAGTCTCGCACCCCAACAACAGGACAAAATAATGAAAGGGGAGACAGCTGGTCCCATTCTCCACCAGCACAGAGATTGTCAGGGAGAGGAGCCTGATACCCCCTCTCCTCAGTGGCAGTTTACAGTTCAGAGAGAGGAGCTTGTTACACCCTCTCTCCAGCGGCAGCCTAACCCAGCAAGGGGAGATGTTACACCCCCCAACAGTGCAGATGGGACCGTAGTCTCTGCACTTACAGCACAAGGGGTAGGGACAGTCGGTCCTGTCCCCCAGCCACAGAGCGGTGTATCCAGAGGGGAGACAGTCGGTCTCTCCCTCCCACAACCAGGCTCCCACCAGGCTACTTCCGTGGTAGCACTGGCATCAGGGCAGAGTACCGCTGGTCTCTGCCCACTCAGCAACCCACCAAGGCAGCCTAACAGCTGCCCACACAGTCGTGGTGAGGCACCTGGACATGGACAAAGTTCTCCTCTACGCAGGTGTAGTAACCAGTTATTGTGGGTGGGCTGTACTGCTGTTTCTGTTTTGTGGGTGGGTTGCTGGACTAACCAGGGCACTGACCGGCAGGAGGTCAGATACCCTGTTAGTCTAGTTGGTAAAGGGGAGAAGTGTGGCGAAGCCAACCTCGCCACTGTGAACTGGAGAAGCCTGGTTGCTCGCCTGCTCCCTTTGGACTATGGCCCTGCAGGTTAAACCGTTTATTTCCCCTGCAGAAAGGCTTATTTGTGTGATCTGAGTGCCATTCATCTAATAATGTGCGCTCAGATCCCAGCTATCTGGGTATATGTAAAATGTCTGTGTGTTATGTGTAAAAGGTGACTTTATGTATTTTAAAGTGTTTTATGTCTTTTTTCAACCATGTGCTCAATGGAGTCTGCCTCTATCCCTGGATAATTGGATTACTTTCTCCATTGTCCCCAGGATAGAGGCCCTGTAAAACCTGCTTGAACCAGATAGCCATGCTGGCAGGGGGTTTTAAAAGATACTTTTACTAACTTTTGAACCCCTGGTCTGATTCATGCCATTTTTTAATATGTTGTCCCCCTGAATGGATTGATTGTGAATATGTAATTTTATGTGAATGTGATGTATGGTTTTAGAGTTATGAAAGTTGGGTAGAAAGTATGTTTTAACTGTATGTGTAATTGAGTTTCCTCTCAGGATAAGGGGAGGGAATATGTGGGATGTAACTGTGATTGGTTGTTTTATACCTCCCTGTGGGCGGACCTGTATTTGCAACAACTGTAATAAAAACCAGGCTGGGTGTGCCAGCACCTGAGATTCTGCTTGACCCTCAAACCGATGTGTCGTCTCGTTTTTGGGGGGAATTGGATTGTATGCTGACTGCCAGGAGTGTAAGCGGATTGTATGCTTTTCCTGTTCGGCTGATTCCAGTGTTCGTGTGTTTCCAGTTCGGGAGTTGGTGAATTCGTACAGTTTGCAGTTCGGGATTTTGGTGCTTGCAGTAGCTGCTGGTCTATGGGAAAGGGGATTATCGCCTAAACGGTTTTTATCCTCTTGTGAGAGAAACGGTCTTAATGTAGTGGTTCTGGTGTCTATAGCCTGTCCCTGCAGGCCTTTTAATGTAAACACGGCGGCACTGCAGCACTGGCGTTAGTTAACATGGCAAATCATATGGGTGGGGCATTGTGATGTCACATGGGGGGAGGCGGCAAACTTTACTTTTGCCTAGCGTGGCAAAAATCCTTGCACCGCCCTGGCTGGAGGAGGCTGTGTGAGCTGTGGCTGCACAGTGTCCCATGGTAGTTAGGGTGCCGTGCGGCCAGTACAGCTCACACAAGCAAACAGCTGATAAACTGGCCGCACGGAGGAAATGTGTATGTGTGACTGTCTGCCTGTGACTGTATGTGACTGTCTGCCTGTAACTGAGTGTGTGACTATCTGTCTGTAACTGAGTGTGTGACTGTCTGCCTGTAAATGTGTGTGTGGGGCTGCAGGGATTTTGTAGAAGGGGCGGGGTTTTGTATTGGGACAGGAGTCTTTATAAGGGGGGATAAGCAGGGGATTTGTGGAAGGGGGTTGCGGGGGTTTTGTAGACGAGGCAGTACAGGATTTGTAGAAGGGACAGGACAGAGGTTTTGTAGGAGGGGCGGGGCAGGACAAGGGTTTTGTAGGAGGGGCTGACAGCGGTTTTGCAAAGTTTACAAATTGTAAAAAAAAAAAAGAGAACCTTTAAAAATTTTTACAGGTTTTTTTGGGGTTTTTTTTGGGGGGGAGAGGTGCCAAGCACAGGATCCGCCCCGGGTGCCAAATGCTCTAGGTACGCCCCTGTTTAGCTGAGATCTGAGCGGTAAGCTGGGAATACCCCTGGGATGGGACTCAGGAAACCCCTTGCATGGGGAATTGTATAAATTGTGGAGCCTGTGAATAAAGCCTTCAGTTGACTCTCAGAACTGTGTTTCGTCCGGTTACTGGGAGATTGGGGATATTGCTTTGCTTTTTAGCGCTTGACTGTGGATTACCTTCTGAACCAGCAGAGATCGTGGGATTTAATATTGCCGCTCCGCTACAATTGGTGGAAAAAGCGCATTCAAATGAAAAGAAACAGCCGAACTAAAAAGGGAATGGCAATTCGCCTGCAGCAAACTGAAGAAAGAGAGCAGTGAATGGAGACTGACTGCACTACATTGAAAAGGCAGACGCTTAAGGAACTGCTGGAAACGAGAGGAAAGAGCGCTAGCAATAAATCTAAAGCCGTGCTGATCGCTGAATTAATGGAGGGCGACCGAGCGCACAGCAGCACACCCCCACCAGCCAGGGAAGAAACCCCATACCAAAGGGAGCTGAGAACCCGGCTGGAATTTTTACCACAGCCAGTACCCCTGGATATCTTGACGGTCCTGATGGCGGACGTACAGGAATACATGATGGCACAACATCACCAGGGAGCACCGTCCAGGGCAGAATCCATCACTACTTCCGTCTGTGGTCCGGTAAAGCCAAAGATACCGTACCATGCATTTAAAGCATTCTGCGAGGAGAAGGATGAAATCGACGGATATCTGCAGGATTTCGAGCGGCTATGTGACCTGCACGACCTGGAGCAGGCAGTATGGGTGCCCCTGCTCGCAGGACAGTTGGCAGGGCGGGCAGTAGAGGCTTATCGCGCTGTCCCCAGAGAGGACAGCAAAGACTATTTTAAAGTTAAAAGGGCTATCCTAGAGAGGTATGCCATCACGCCTGAGGCATATCGGCGAAGTTTCGGGGATTGCGAAAACCCGAAAAAGATTTGCACGCTGAGTGGACGCACAAGTTGGACCAAGCTTCCCAAGGGTGGATTCAGGCAAGCCAAGCCACCACCATGGAGGAACTGCGCCAACTGATACTACTGGAGCAGTTCTTTAATGGACTACTACCGGAAGCACAAGAATGGGTGAGGGACAAAAAACCCCTCACCCTAACCGAAGCAGCCCGGTTGGCAGACCAACACTTCGATGCCAGGAGACATCATGGGCCCAGCAACAAGAGCTACCTGAGACCACCGGCACAGCACCACCCGACCACCTCCGCACCAGTCAACCCCACTCCATTCAGGCCAGCACAAGGGAACCCCCCACCACCTTCTCGCTACAATGGCAGGGCAAATATCCAATGCCATACCTGCCGTCAGTGGGGGCATATGTCCCGAGAGTGCACGCAGAACCAGAGTAGACAGACGTGGAACCAAGTGCGGCAGAATTCCACCCCAAGGGCAGCCGCACACCATTATCAAGTGGAACCTGACACTCCAGAGCTGATGAGCTTGCAGACCGAGGAACCTCTGGGTGTTTTGTATGAGGTGATGTCTGTTCAAGCCACTGACAACAGGCAGCATCATCGTCAAGTTGTGTTTGTGGGGGGGAAAGAAGTACAGGGGCTACGGGACTCGGGAGCCACCTTAACCCTGGTCGCTCCTCATTTGGTCCCGGATACAGCACACACTGGCGGATCTGTGGCCGTCCGAGTGGCGGGGGGAGCCATGTACCGCCTACCCACCGCTAAGGTACATTTGAACTGGGGTGCTGGGGAGGGGGTCGTGGAAGTGGCTATGATGAAAAAGTTGCCAGATGACATCAGCATTTATACCTCAGGCCCCTTTGCAAGAGGTGCATCCTGTGACTACCCGGCAACAGGCTCGCACCACGGTTCCACCAGCATACTCTGAGGCTCAGGTAAGAGACCATGACTCACCCTCGACTCGTATGACCTGGGACACCCCGACCACCTTTGAAGCCGAGGTCCAGACAGACCCCACATTGCAGGTGTACAGGGATAGGGTAGACACTGACCAGGCTGGGAGGGAGGGGGACCGGTATATTTGGGAAAACAAACTGTTGTACCGGATAGCCGAAAGGACGATAGGGAGCTCGGTTACAGTAAAGACCAAACAGCTGGTAGTTCCACAGAAATATAGACCCGAGCTACTGAGAATAGCTCATGACATCCCTCTTTCTGGCCATTTGGGGATGACCCGTACCCGTTACCGCCTAACCCACGCTTTCTTCTGGCCGGGGATTTCTAAAGATGTGAGGCACTACTGTACCTCCTGTGATGTATGTCAGAGGGTAGGTAAGAGGGGGGATCGCCACAAAGCGAAACTGTGCCCCCTGCCTATTATTGAGGAACCATTTAGCCGTGTAGCCGTGGATATAGTGGGACCTCTGGGAAGCGGTATATATTAACCGTGGTGGACTACGCCACCCGATACCCTGAAGCTATTGCCCTAACCAATATTCATGCAGAGACGGTAGCGGAAGCTCTGATGAAAATCTTTTCTAGGGTAGGGTTCCCTCAAGAAATAATCTCCGATAAGGGGACCCAATTTACAGCTGAAGTCACCCAGCAACTGTGGAAACTATGCGGCATTAAGCCCATTGTTAACTCTGCCTACCATCCCCAATCCAATGGATTATGTGAAAGGTTCAACAGTACCTTAAAACAGATTCTCCGTACGTTCGGAGAGACCCATAAGGACTGGGAACGATTCCTTCCCCATCTGTTGTTTGCATATAGGGAAGTACCCCAAGAATCTACCAGATTCTCCCCGTTTGAGCTGTTGTTTGGGAGGAGGGTACGGGGACCATTGGACCTAATTAGAGAACATTGGGAGGGGGAGAGTAGCGCAGATGGGATCCCTATTGTACCATACGTGCTGGCGTTCAGGGATCGCTTGGAGGAATTGACCCAGGCAGTACGCACCAACCTCCAGGCCGCCCAACAACGGCAGCGCCGCTGGTATGACAGGGGGGCCAGAGACCGTAGTTTTCAAGTAGGACAGAAGGTGCTGATTCTCAAACCTGTCCACACAGACAAACTACAGGCCGTCTGGCAGGGCCCATACCAGGTGGTAGAGCAGAGATGCGATACTACCTATGTGATCGGCCCGTGCTCCTGGGTAGGGAAGCGACGCATGCTCCATGTGAACATGCTCAAACCCTATCAAGAGAGAACCGAGGACGTGGCTGCCATATGCACACCCGCCTCGGAGGATCAGGAGAACTTACCTCTCCCGGATCTGTTAGAGCAGGAAGAGCAGAAGGAGCCTTCCCAGGAAGTTCAACTGGGGGAGCGACTGAGTCCTCAAGAGCGAACCCAGGTACAAGAGCTTTGCGGGCATAAAGATACACGGACTGACATACAGATACACACACACACACACAAACACTGATATAAAGATACACACACTGACACAAACACACAGATACACACACTGATATAAAGATACACACACACTGACAAAAACACATATACACACACACTGACACAAGCACACAGATACACACATTGACATACAGATACACACACTGACACAAACACACAGATACACACACTGATATAAAGATACACACACACTGACAAAAACACATATACACACACACTGACACAAGCACACAGATACACACATTGACATACAGATACACACACTGACACAAACACACACGTTCGTGAACCGAAATAACCACCCTGTAATAGCCCACACATTTAGAGACGTGTGGCGCTTGTTAACCGATTGCAACAAGGTTGAAATCGGTAATTAGAGGCTCTCCTAGGTGGCCGTCGTTCGGCTACCGACCATGCGGCGGTCGGCCATCTTGGATCCTTTGTTTCCCCAGCGGTGTTTGGTCGTTGAGCGCGTGGTACTAAAAACGGCTACTTGACGGCGCGAACACCGCTGAACTTCCAGGCCGTTCGGGAGTTCCGGGCTGTTCGGTATTTTATTCCCTATACACCAATCAGTCTTTTGAATGTGTGTTTTAATGAATATGTTTTTCGCGCGGCGTTCGGTTGTTTTAGCTGGGATCTGAGCGGTAAGCTCACGAATAATGCGCTCAGACCCCAGCTATCTACCGAACGTCCATTCGTGCAAATAGACCAAATAGTCGAAAAACGGTGTATTTTAAATAAATTGCCGGTTCTGCTGCACGGAGGGATAATCCACTTAACAGTATATTCCAGTGGGAGGATCCCTCTCGTGCAGCAGTGCCTGATGGGGGAAAGGCTCTGTAATGTGATGGAACTCAGGAAACCCCTTGCATGGGGAATTGTATAAATTGTGGAGCCTGTGAATAAAGCCTTCAGTTGACTCTCAGAACTGGGTTTCGTCCGGTTACTGGGAGATTGGGGATATTGCCTTGCTTTTCAGCGCTTGACTGTGGATTACCTTCTGAACCAGTGGAGATCGTGGGATTTAATATTGCCGCTCCGCTACAGGTAGGACATGTTTCTTACTGGTTGGTGTCATTATGGTGCTCCAGATGACAGGCGGACAGCAAAAAGCTGCATTGCTTTTCAGAGTGTGCTCATTTCGGGCACCAATAAAAGGACACGCATTGTAAGTGTGCGGCATCCAAGAGAATGCTGAGGCAGCTTGAGAGAACTCCAGAGAATATGACATTACCGTTCCTATTAAACTTGGCATTTAATAACTCCTTCTGCCTGGTTGATAAAACACTCACATGGTTAGTGACAAACTACACAAACTTGCTGTATTGCTTTCTGTGATATACTATCAGTCTGACAACTTGTTGAAACTGGGTTGGGATTGGTGCCATTTTGTAAATTTGAATTGATCCAAGACGCCCAGAGACATTAGGGTCTGAAAGTCTTGAAGAGCCGACCATAGTATCATCAGGGAAGAAGTCAGCCATGTCCTCCCTGCTTCACAGAGAGCCGCACAGGAGGACTGGAGGGAGTAGGCAGGATGGAGTCAGCAGCTGTATAGGCAGCACGTAGGAAGAGGAGAGGCTGGAGTGAGCTACTACTGCATGCTTACTCCCATCAGCCTCAGCCAGGACCAGAGCAACAATCAATAAATCATCCAGGAGACAAAGGTAAGCTAACAGGAGTGTAGCTGAGTGTTTTTGTCAGTGTATCTCTGTTAGTGTATCAGTTTGTGTATCTGTATGTCAGTGCATGTATCTGTATGTCCGTGTGTGTATCTGTGTATTTGTGTCAGTGTGTGTATCTGTATGTCAGTGTGTGTATCTGTGTGTTTGTGTCAGTTTGTGTATCTGTGTGTTTGTGTCAGTGTGTATGTGTATCTGTATGTCAGTCTGTGAATCTTTATGTCAGTGTGTGTATCTGTATGCTTGTGTCAGTGTGTGTATCTTTATATCAGTGTGTGTTTATGTGTGTTTGTGTCAGTGTGTGTATCTTTGTCAGTGTGTGTATATGTGTCTGTGTCAGTGTGTGTGTATATGTATGTCAGTGTGTGCATCTTTATGTCAGTGTGTGTATCTGTGTGCTTGTGTCAGTGTGTGTGTATATATGTATGTCAGTGTGTGTATCTGAGTGTATGTGTCAGTGTGTGTATCTGTATGTCAGTGTGTGTGTGTCTGAGTGTATGTGTCAGTGTGTGTGTATCTGTATGTCAGTGTGTGCATCTGTATCTGTGTGTTTGTATCAGTTTGTGTGTATCTGTATGTCAGTGTGTGTATATGTGTGTTTTTGTCAGTATGTGTGTATCTGTATTTCAGTGTGTTTATCTGAGTGTTTGTGTCAGTGTGTGTGTATCTGTATGTCAGTGTGTTTTTCTGAGTGTATGTGTCAGTATGTGTGTATCAATGTGTGTATGAGAGTGTGTGTGTCAGCGTGTATCTGAGTGTGTATCTGTGTCAGTGTGTATCTGAGTGTACGTGTCAGTGTGTGTATATGAGTGTGCGTGTCAGTGCGTGTATGTATCTGTGTGGATGTATCAGTGTGCATATCTGAATGTGTGTTTCAATGTGTGTATCTGTGTGACAGTGTGTATCTGAGTGTGTATGTGCCAGTGCGTGTATCAAGGTGTTCATACATGTTTGCGGGCTGTGTATATGTGTGTATCTGTGTGGGGATGGTGTGCGCGTGCATGGGGTGGAGGGAGGTGGTGCCGTACCAGGTAAAGCCATCTCCCTGAAATGCATTTTTGCAAGTTGGGATGTCTGTGTCTAGCTAATGAGTAGGGGCTTCAGGTAAATGATCCCCTGTGTGTCTCTGCCTCCTGGTTTAATAGGGAGCAGTAGAGACTTTGTTTTTCTTTCTTTCAAAGCATTTCAACATCTCAGTAACATATTATTTGTGGGCAGAATGTGATAAGGTGTTACATCACATCCCCATTTTGTGTTTTATTACCCCCTCATTTGGATCTAAACTCCCCCTTTTGAATTAATTGCCATCCTTTAGTGTATCTTACTCACAATTGCTCCTTGTGTCCACCCCCCATTTTGTGTCTCTCTCCCCATTTTGTGTCTATAACCCTCTTGCTTCTCTTACCCCTTACCATTTTTGGTTCTCTTAACTCCCCGCGCCTATTACTCCGCCCATTGTGTCTCTTTTTCCTCCCCATGTCTCTACACCCCTCTCCATAATGTATCTCAGTCCCTCGTGATTTTTGCTCTCCCCATTTTGTGACTCTCTCTCACCCTCTCTGTATTGTGACTTTACCGACCATGATAGAAGATCTTCGTCTACATGGTTTGACCCAATGATCAATCCCGCCTTCTCCAGCAAACAGCTTCCTATTAGGCCACGTACAAAAAAAAATATCCTCTACCCCGGTCTGCTGTAAATAGACCCAGAACTCTGCCATAGCCATTCTCTAACACAAAGTCATTTTACAGAATGCCTGATTTTATTTGTTAATTCCTATTTATGACTAATTTATATATAATGTGTTTACCTTGGTATCCCAGCTCCCTGTGAGATTTAATTTCTGTGAGGTTGCACTTGCTCTCCTCGATGCAGACTGAACTCTAAATGTTTGGTAATAATTCTCCTGTCATTTATTAACAAATTTGTCCCCAAAGCGTTTTCCTGAAAAAAGCTTAAATATTTTTTTAAAAGGGACTTTATCCTTTAACAGCGGTAACATGATTTTAGTGTAAACAGCTCCTCATGTCTGGAGCAAAGTCCAGAGTTTGTTCTGTTGTCAGAAACTTATTTGACCTAGAATAGATGTAACACTGGTTTACCAAAATTCAATGACATAGTCTGGATGCAGTGGCCCTGTCTGTTTAGAAACTGCAGTGTTAACTTTCGAGGTTGAATTCACCTATAGTGGTTATCATACTGACAGTCACAAGAGACAATTCTGTGTAAATGTGGCCACATGACACGGAAACCCATAGGAGAGGATTAAATATCAAGTATTTTCTATGGGGAAGCTTAGATTTGTGTGGCGGCATTCGTGGCACATGTGCATGAGATACCCGGTGCCCCTTTATGAGGTGTATTGGACCGGACATCGCAGGAGGCGAGTGATGTGCAGCACCGAGGGAGCCTCTGTGCTAGAAAAAGGTGATTGCAACTTTGATTTTATTATTTTTATGTCAGATGAGGGACCTATATAAAACTAGCGACAGAAGCACTATAAGATTAGAAATTCTGCTTTGTATTCATAATGCTATAGTGTCCCTTTAAGTCACAGGCTGATGGCGTTTAATGTTTTTATTTTAACTTTATTTCCATTCCATTAAAACTGTTGTTACAAAGTGCACATCCTGTACATTTTTTTTACAAAACACAAAAACGTTTGAAGCCAAAATATAAGATTATGAAATTCACAGAATGGAAAATCCGCAACGATGAATAGAAGGTTTAACAGGCTGGTTCCAAAGTGCTATTGCAGCAGTCTAACAACAAATGGTCATGTGTCACAGTAAGAATACACATTAGGCAATGTAAGGATCATTATTATTTAATGTACAATATACATTGTATACGTTGGAAGGTCATTTGGCCTGAATTTGTGGGAGGAATTATGACCCTATATAAACCCTACCCCCCTACTTACCTTTGCCGTTCAAGCTGTTTTGTCCCCACCCACCTACACCCTCCTTTATACATTTCAATTTGTGGGCCCTCTTTTTACACGCCTACTCGTACGTTGGTTTTGGCACACCTCAACCAACTTTGCATTTACATATTAGAGATTCTGAGCACAAGTCTGGTATTATGTATAGTATGGAGTATATATATTTAATATGGATATGCATTTAGCTGTATGGTGTATTGATATATTTTGCAGACTTTTGACATTCACTTAACAACAGCACTGGAAGGGTTAAATTCCAAAATAGCACAAACAACATGTGCCTGTCAATCATGTGCCTGTCAATCATGTGCCTGTCAATCAAAATGTATACAAGGCACACTTCACCTAACCTTGGAGATGCCATAGACAGTGCTATTACAGCACATTACATCATATATTAGAGAACACGTTAAATAACCTTTTTGGGAAATGTCACAGCATGTGGGGGCCTCTCTTTGGAGGAAGAAATAACAATATAAACATTAAGAAGACAGTTAGAACTTGTTCTCATTCCCAGGATATTCAATTCAGTTCAAAATCTATAAAAAAAAACGTACAGTACCCAAAAGTACCCCCACCATAACTATGAACCCCACAAAAGTTATATCCTGAATAGCCATGATCTGAGTGTATAACATATTCAAATATCACTCAGATCATATTGGTGAAACTGGAATGCCATCGGGGTAAAGTTTTGACACAAGGCGCTATCCCAAAACAGTTCCAGGGAAATAGGTGTCCCGGCCGGCCTCTGTTCATGGGCTCCTGTGCAAACACCACGCAAGTGATTCTCTTAATTTCAGGGTACGAATGTTCCCCCTGTTCGGTAGTTCCCATCTCCCAAACCTCGTTCGCATAGTTGGTCAGGAAGTAGAAGGGCAACGGTCTAATCTTTACCGGCGTTCGTGCAAGTGCATAGCCGAAAAGAGTTCCAGGCACTTGGTGACCAAGTGCCGCTGCCCATGTTTCGGGAGACAAAATGGCCGTCACTTCTTTGTTGACCACGTGCGTTCGGGTTATACGAAATGACGCCCATTTGTAAAGGAATGCATTTTTGCAATTTTGCACTTGTCTCTTTAAGAGAAGACAATTTATAATGATTTTGCTTTATATTATTTTAAATGTATTGTATACCTATTTTTATTTCTATTCTCCTTTTTATTCTCATTTGCACATTATTTGCAGTTTAATCCAAGTTGAGCTTTTAAGTTTGACTTATCATGTTTTATGTATAATTGCCTTCTTACTTATGTAACATAATGTTTTTATTTGGAACAAGATTTTAATCACATTGTGACAAAAAATATATTTAGTCTGTAATATTGTCATTTTTTTTTATAAATGTGTGTGTATTTGGGTTATGCAATCTCTGTGCCTTTAAGAAATCCTGTATTCCTGACGTGGGAGTGAGTATAAAGACTCTAAAATCTGAGATATCCCACTTCAGAGATATCCCACTTCAGAGGGGCGAAACGAGTTGATTGTGCCTGCTAAGTCATTCTGAACTTTGAATCAGCACAGAGGTCAGTGGAGTTGGCGTTGTTCCAGGACAGGAGTGCTGCAATTCAGCTCGAGTGCACAAAGTAGTCGGTATCTCTCTGTCGATGGACCGGTAACTTCAGACTGTATTGCTGAATAAAGTTTACTCTATGTTTTTACCATGAGGTCCACAGGAATGGCCAAAAAAACTTGTCCGGACACAAAGAAAAACCTCAAAAAATCAACTCTCCCTAAGGGTTACCTTGACATCGTGGTCTAGCCAATATTGTCTACCTAAACCAACTATGTGCTCTGCATGTCTGGGCATCTCTCATGCTTGAATTCAACTATGTTGAGCATGTTATGGTACATATGGAATAGGGATGCAGCTTGTATCACTAAAACATAAATAAAAAATACAACATAGCGTAATACTGTTGTGGTCTTATTAATTGCCCAATGGTTCAAGGTTACACTCACAGATTTGTTGTATATAGTAAGCCTTCAGGTTGCCACCCCTATAGGTAGGGGGGTAGGTCCTGTTCGTTTGTAGTAACTCCAATCTGGAGACCAAGAAGTTCACACTCTCCCAATGGTTGAAAGTAGAAAACAATGGATTTATTGGCATATAGTAAAATTAAATTAAAATATGGTTCATATGTTCAGAACCATATTTTAATTTAATTTTACTATATGCCAATAAATCCATTGTTTTCTACTTTCAACCATTGGGAGAGTGTGAACTTCTTGGTCTCCAGATTGGAGTTACTACAAACGAACCGGACCTACCCCCCTACCTATAGGGGTGGCAACCTGAAGGCTTACTATATACAACAAATCTGTGAGTGTAACCTTGAACCATTGGGCAATTAATAAGACCACAACAGTATTATGCTATGTTGTATTTTTTATTTATGTTTTAGTGATACAAGCTGGATCCCTATTCCATATGTACCATATTATACATTTATATAGTTACCATTTTGGAAGGTAACTGAAGGGAAGCAAGTATCCAAAGTTAAGTTTAACTTTTTATTCCACGGGTGATTTGGTTGAAGCTATTTTGTATTGTATGTCGAACATGTGGCAAACCTAGCCACTTGGACATTATTTATGTACTGTTGCTTTAAGGGTTGCCTGTATGATTTTCGGGTTATGTGTGTTCCAGCGTATAATGTACTGTGATTGTGTAACTGTAATTCCTGCATTGGCTATCTGCCGAAAGCAGATAGCTGATTTCCTTTCGTTTCACGAACGGCACCTTTGCGGGCTGTTCGTGAACCGAATGAACTATCATTTAATAGCCCACACACTTAGAGGCGTGTGGCGCTTGTTAACCGATTACAACAATGTTGCAATCGGTAATTAGAGGCTCTCCAAGGTGGCCGTCGTTCGACTACCGACCATGCGGCGGTCGGCCATCTTGGATCCTTTGTTCCCTCAGCGGTGTTTGGTCGTCGAGTGCATGGTACTAAAAACGGCTACTCAACGGCACGAACACCGCTGAGCTTCCAGGCCGTTCGGGAGTTCCGGGCCGTTCGGTATCCTGTTCCCTTGCATGCAATTGGTCTTTTGAAGATATGTTTTAATGAATGTGTTTTTCGTGCGGCGTTCGGTTGTTTTAGCTGGGATCTGAGCGGTAATCTCACGAATGATGCGCTCAGACCCAAGCTATCTACCGAACGTCCATTCGTGCAAATAGACCGTATATTCAAAGAGTTATACATTTTAATATAAATTGTCGGTTCTGCTGCACAGAGGGATAATCCACTTAACGGTACATTCCTGTGGGAGGATCCCTCTCGTGCAGCAGTGCCTGATGGGAGAAATGTCTTGTACAATAAGTCCCCTATGTAGTCCCCTCTGGGAATGCCCCTGGGAAGGGACTCAGGAAACCCATTGCATGTATAAATTGTGGAGCTGAAAATAAAGACCTCAGTTGACTCCCAGCCTATGTGTCGTCTAGTTCTTGGGAAGGAAATGTTACTACAGTGCTACTTGGATTACTGCATGCTGATTCCTCTGGATTATCCTTTGTTGTTCCTATTACCCAGCGGAGATATCGTGGATTATACTGCCTCTCCGCTACAATTGGTGGCAGCAGTGGGATTGAATCTACACAGCAAAGCAACGTTTGGCAGAATTTAAAACGAATAAAGGAGCAGCAATTTGGGAATTAGCTCATTCGGATGAAACCCACGAACGGCCGGTGAATGGGAACAAATTACGCCCTGCTAAAATGGAGCACACTAAAGGAGCTGCTGGAAGCAAGAGGAGCAATAGCCAGTAACAAGGCAAAGGCTGTCCTAATTACAGAGCTCATGGAAGGAGACAGAGCCGCAGCTGCTGCAGCACCTCCAATGGAGGAAGAACCAAACAAATTTACAACCGAATTCAGAATACGAATGGCTTTATTCCCTGAACCACCATCTGCAGAGACGGTCAGCAGGCTCTTCGCTGATGCACAGGAGTACATCATGTTTAGGAGGGCGCAAGGGAATCAACAAGCCGGAGAAAGAGCCACAACGCCCGTCAATATCCTCCCAGGGAAAGCCAAAATTCCATATCAAGCCTTCAAAAGCTATGTGGAGGCTGACGGTGGCGTTGACGACTACATGCAGGACTTTGAGAGGCTGTGTTTGCTGCATGACATCAGCGATGCAGACCGAGTACCTCTACTAGCAGGGAGATTATCTGGGCGCGCCGCAGAAGCATACCGGGCAGTACCAGATGAGGATAGTAGAGACTACAATAAGGTGAAACGGGCCATTCTAGCCCGGTATGCGATCACCTCCGAGGCGTACCGCCTGAAGTTAAAAAACCCACTAAGGACACTCATGTGGAATGGGCACATCAGCTACAGCGCGCTGCAAAGGGGTGGTTGGAGGCCACCCAGGTTAACACATTGGAGGGTCTGTTTCAGCTGATGGTACTGGAGCAATTCTTCAATGGCATCCCTGCATATCTACAGAATTGGATCCGGGACAGAAAACCACACACCCTGCAGGAGGCGGCTAAAATGGCAGATGAGTTCCAAGATAATAGGAGAGATCAGCCCGCACCAACCAGAGCCGTCATCGCCCCTACACCAGCAAGCACCCCAGGGGGCCCCACAACTCAACAACGACCGGGGGTAAGCCAGAGTTCCTACCCCCCCAGGTATTCAGCACGCCCACCAATTCGGTGCCATACCTGAAACCAACAGGGGCACATTCAGAGGGACTGCCCACGGAATCGGCCCAGGCCCAGCTGGAATAACGCAGCACCGAGCAACCATGCGGCCATACACTGCATACAGGCCGAATCCTACCAAACCCCAGAGATGGGGGAAACCCTGGAGGAACCACTAGGCACCCTACACGAGGTGAACCCCATCCAGGCCGCCTCAGATAACCGCCAAGGGCACCGCCAGGAGGTACATATGGAAGGGAGAGAAGTACAAGGACTTCGTGACTCTGGGGCTACCTTAACTCTAGTCCGAAGTCATTTGGTACCAAAGCCCAAGCTCACTGGGGACTGTGTGGCTGTACAGGTGGCCGGGGGAGCCATTTACAAAGTACCAACGGCCAAGGTACACTTGAATTGGGGAGCGGGGCACGGGAATGTGTATGTGGGGATGATGCAGGACTTGCCAGCGGATGTGATTTTGGGCAACGACTTGGGGGAGCTGACTTCAGCATTTGTTCCACAGCACACAATATAGGAGGCTTATCCGGTTATGACCCGACAACAGGCCCGCACCACAGCACCATCCAACCACTCTGAGGCTCAGGTAAGCAATGACCCCCCCATACCCACTACCATGCCATGGGCCAATCCCCTAGAGTTTGGGTCAGAAGTGGCCCTAGACCCCTCTTTACAGGTGTATAAAGACCGTATTGATAAAGATCAAGCAGGATTAGAAGGGGAAAGGTATATCTGGGACAAAGGACTACGCAGAAAAGGTGTCCGGGTCTATACCTTTACCCATTAAGCAACTCATAGTGCCTCGAAAGTATAGGTTAGAGTTATTACGCATAGCCCATGATATCCCCCTGTCTGGGCACTTAGGCATCAGTCGTACCAAGCACAGGCTTCTTTTGGCCAGGTATTTCCCAGGACGTTAGGCGATATTGCCAGACCTGTGATACCTGCCAAAGGGTAGGTAAGAGAGGGGACAGATACAAAGCCCGGCTACGGTCTCTGCCCATAATTGAGGAACCCTTCAGTAGGGTTGCAGTAGACATCATAGGACCCCTAGCAAAGCCAAGCCCATCCGGCAAGAAATATGTCTTGACCGTGGTGGATTACGCCACCAGATACCCCGAGGCAGTGGCGTTAACCAACGTACACGTTGAAACGGTAGCCGAGGCCCTGATGAGAATTTTCACCCGGGTAGGATTTCCCCGGGAGATTATTTCAGATAGGGGCACCCAGTTTACCGCTGAAGTAACACATCAGCTCTGGAAGATATGCGGGATAAAGCAAATCCTGAACTCCCCATATCACCCCCAGTCCAATGGGTTCTGTGAACGGTTTAACGGAACCCTTAAACAAATGATCCGCACGTTCATGGACACCCAAAAGGACTGGAAAAGGTTTTTACCCCACCTGCTGTTTGCGTATCGGGAGGTGCCGCAAGAATCCACCGGAGGGGACCTCTTGACTTGATACGGGAACACTGGGAGGGAGACGAGACCATTAGTGGCACCCCTATCCTACCTTATGTGCTCGAGTTCAGGGAACGCCTGGAGATGCTGACCCAGACCGTCCGAGACAATCTCCAGGTAGCGCAGCAATGACAGCGCAGATGATATGATAAGGGAGCCAGGGACAGCAGCTTTCAGGTGGGGCAAAAAGTACTAATCTTGCGACCAGTACACAAAGATAAGCTGCAGGCTTCCTGGCAGGGCCCATACAAGGTGGTAGAACAGATCTGCGACACCACCTATGTGATCGGCCCGGTTACAGGCACGGGAGGCAAACGCATGCTCCATGTGAACATGCTCAAGCCGTACCACGAACGCACTGAGGAGGTGACCGCAATCTGTGCCCCTGCCACCGAAGATTTTGACAATCTACCTCTCCCCGATCTCCTAGACCAAGAGGGCCAGAGCGGAGATCTGGGAGAGGTACAGTTAGGAGAGTGGTTAAACCTCCAAGAGAGAACCCAAGTGCAAAGGTTACTCCAGGAAAAGAAAGCCACGTTTTCCAATTTACCCAGCTATGCCCCGTTAGCTACGCATAAGGTAGAAACTTTAGATCAGACTCCTCTGCGCCAAATCCCATACCGCATACCCGAAGCAGTCAAAGAAAATATGCGCAAAGAAATTGAGGAAATGCTTCAGTTGGGAGTGATAGAGCACTCAGACAGCCCCTGGGCCTCCCCGGTAGTACTAGTGCCGAAACGGGACGGAACAACCCGTTTCTGTGTAGACTCCCAGCGGCTCAACGATAAAACGACCTCCGACGCTTATCCCATGCCCCGGATAGACGAGCTCCTAGACAAAATGGCCAGGGGCCAGTACCTTACCACAATAGATCTGTGCAAAGGGTACTGGCAAATTCCGTTAGCAGAAGACGCAATTCCTAAGTCGGCCTTTTTCACCCCGTTTGGCCTGTACCAGCTTAAGGTCATGCCATTCGGGATGAAAAACGCCCCAGCTACCTTTCAGAGAATGGTAGACAGGTTATTGGATGGGTTCCAGGAGTATGCATGTGCATATCTGGATGATATCGCCATATTCAGCTACTCCTGGCACGAACATCTGGTCCACATAGGAGCCGTGCTAGACCGGATCCGGGAGGCCGGACTGACCCTAAAACCCAGCAAATGCCATATAGGTATAGCAGAAGTGCAGTACCTAGGGCACCGGGTAGGGAGCGGGCAACAGAAACCAGAACCCGCTAAAATAGAGGCAGTCGCCCAATGGCCAACCCCTCGCACAAAGACCCAAGTGCTCGCCTTCTTAGGGACCGCCGGGTACTACTGGAAATTTGTGGCCAACTAATGCCCTTGCCAAACCCCTCACTGATTTGACCCGTAAGAATCTCCCTAAGCTAGTAGCCTGGGCCCCAGAGTGTGAGCAGGTATTTCAACAGCTCAAGACGGCACTTGTTAACTCACCTATACTTTCTGCTCCTGATCCAACTAAACGTTTTCTCGTCCACACAGATGCTTCTATGCTTGGATTGGGAGCAGTACTGAGCCAAGTTGGACCAGATGGCGGCAAGCACCCCGTAGCTTATCTAAGCCAAAAACTTTGAAAAGGAGTGCCTGGCTGTGGTGTGGGCCCTCAAAAAGTTGCAGCCCTTTTTATACGGACAACCCTTTACACTACTCACGAATCACAACCCGTTGGTGTGGCTGCACAGGGTGTCAGGAGACAATGCCAGGCTGCTGCGCTGGAGTTTGGCGCTGCAGCCTTTTGACTTTACAATACACTATCACCCTGGGAAGCAAAATGGCAACGCCGACGGGTTGTCCAGACAAACAGACTTGGAGCCGTGATCCGTGAGTGCTCCTCCGGACATCACCAAGCCGATCCGTTGGGATCAGACTGTGTATGCCGGCTTGGTTCTGGGGGAGCATTGTGGCAAACCTAGCCACTTGGACATTATTTAAGTACTGTCGCTATAAGGGTTGCCCGTATGATTTTCGAGTTATGTGTGTTCCAGCGTATAATGTACTGTGATTGTGTAACTGTATTTCCTGCATTGGCTATCTGCCGAAAGCAGATAGCTGATTTCCTTTCGTTTCACGAACGGCACCTTTGCGGGCCGTTCATGAACCGAATGAACTATCATTTAATAGCCCACACATTTAGAGGCATGTGGCGCTTGTTAACCGATTGCAACAATGTTGCAATCGGTAATTAGAGGCTCTCCAAGGTGGCCGTCGTTCGACTACCGACCATGCGGCGGTCGGCCATCTTGGATCCTTTGTTCCCTCAGCGGTGTTTGGTCGTCGAGTGCATGGTACTAAAAACGGCTACTCAACGGCACGAACACCGCTGAGCTTCCAGGCCGTTCGGGAGTTCCGGGCCGTTCGGTATCCTGTTCCCTTGCATGCAATTGGTCTTTTGAAGATATGTTTTAATGAATGTGTTTTTCGTGCGGCGTTCGGTTGTTTTAGCTGGGATCTGAGCGGTAATCTCACGAATGATGCGCTCAGACCCCAGCTATCTACCGAACGTCCATTCGTGCAAATAGACCGTATATTCAAAGAGTTATACATTTTAATATAAATTGTCGGTTCTGCTGCACTGAGGGATAATCCACTTAACGGTACATTCCTGTGGGAGGATCCCTCTCGTGCAGCAGTGCCTGATGGGAGAAATGTCTTGTACAATAAGTCCCCTATGTAGTCCCCTCTGGGAATGCCCCTGGGAGGGGACTCAGGAAACCCCTTGCATGGGGACTTGTATAAATTGTGGAGCTGAAAATAAAGACCTCAGTTGACTCCCAGCCTATGTGTCGTCTAGTTCTTGGGAAGGAAAGGTTACTACAGTGCTACTTGGATTACTGCATGCTGATTCCCCTGGATTATCCTTTGTTGTTCCTGTTACCCAGCAGAGATATTGTGGATTATACTGCCTCTCCGCTACAGAGCACCACAAGCAGCAAGCTTGGAGAGAGGAGAGAAACAGCCAGAATTATTTATTGCAGGAGCTACAGACTATCAGAGAATGGAGAAAGTGAACATATGTGTTTTAGTTTTTTTACACATAACCAACATAAAGTGTTGGGTACTCTTAAGCTGTTATAGGCAGTAAGTCAATAGTTCCAAAAGAGGGGTATGTAGGAGAGGTGTATCTTACAGCAAGTTAAACACCCACTTAAACATGACTTATGGTTGCAGCAGGAGACAGAGGTAAAGGAAATAAATTAAAATATTTGATATACTGAATTCTATAACAATTTGCTAATTTACTGCTAACAATGAAATGGTACCACTCATTCACCCCTTCATGACTGTAGGAATGGTATGGCCCATTGAAACTTCTTTTACCTGTAGGCATTATGTCAGTAGTGGCAGTGAAATGTGTCCAGCTATAGGCTGGTAAACATAACCAGATTATAAATGTGTGAGGCTTTATGGACTAAATTTCGTACAAAAAATAAAAAATACATAAGGATAACGTTTATACTTGATTTTAGCAGACCAACAAAATGTTGTCAACGACAGCATGAAGGAGCTGAAGCACGGTGTTCTGGCTACTTCTTCCAGCCAAGTATCCCCAATACTGTTTTGGTGCTGGTACAAGTGAAAGAGAGGTGGGTATATGGTTCATTTCACTATTTCCAGTAAATAAATAAAAACAGACCTCCTATGTTTACATCAGTTATTCACATGTATTGCCACCACATCATGACCATATACACAGCCAAGGCTAGAATTAATGTTATCAGATAACCTAAATGGCACAATAACAATGTGTATTATGAACCCTTGTTTCTATATGTGAGATTCATTTTGTTGAACAGGACCAGGTGTAAAACATCTAGTATGTGAATATCCTGGAATAGTGCACGGAGGAGAAAAATGGCTGCTTCTTAAACTCTACTAGCCAGGAAGCAGAAGCACTGGTCATTTGTGACCTCTAGGCAATTTAATAACCAAGTGTGCTGGTAACAAACTGCCTAGCTGTCATGCCTCGGTATGCCGCACAGCACATATGAATTCCAGGGGGTGCCGTGCAGCAGCCACGAATTCTCCATGGAGGTTGCTCCTTGTGCAGAGCAGTGCCTGCATGATCTGTCTCCTGGCAAGACTTCCTGATCATTTTGGCAGCCTTGCGCCACCTATAGGAGTCCTTGGAAATTACAGGACCCTGAGGAAGATAGACAGATCTATAAGATTATGCAGAAAGAGGCTAAGCAAGTTATAAGAGCTTCCAAATCACACACAGAAGAGAAAATAGCACAGTCAGTAAAAAAAAAAAGGGGGACAAAACATTTTTTAGATACTTAAATGAGAAGAGGAAAGTAAAACAAGGATTAGTTAGATTAAAAACAAAAGAAGGAAGGTATGTAGAAGAAGATAAAGGTCTAGCTGACTGCCTCAATGAATATTTTGTTCAGTATTTACAGATGAAAATGAAGGAAAGGGGCCTCAGTTAGGAAAAAGGACAAATAAGTAATTTGTTACATGTGAGTTTACAGAGGAAGAGTTTCTATTTCAACTGTCAAAAGTAAAGACAAATAAGTCAATGGGACCTGATGGAATACACCCAAAGCTATTAAAAGCTCTTAGTGGTGTACTAGCAAAACCATTAACAGATTTATTTAGCCAATCATTGTTAACAGGAGTAGTCCCAGAAGATTGGAAGTTAGCGAATGTTGTGCCCATTTACAAGAAAGGTAATAGGGAGGAGTCGGGCAACTATAGGCCAGTAAGCCTTACTTCAGTAGTGGGGAAAGTGATGGAAACCATGTTAAAGGATAGGATTGTTGAACATCTAAAACACATGGATTTCAAGATCAGAGACAACATGGGTTTACTTCAGGGAGATCATGCCAAACTAATCTTATTGATTTTTTTGATTGGGTAACTAAAATAATAGATCAGGGTGGTGCAGTAGGCATTGCTTACCTAGATTTCAGTAAGGCTTTTGACACTGTTGCACATAGCTTGTTGCAAAAATTGTACTTCAAACTGTGTTTTTTTGCCTTCTTTTGGATCAACAGCAAAAAACAAATGTGAGGAAGGCTGAACTTGATGGACGCAAGTCTCTTTTCAGCTATGTAACTATGTAACTATGTAACCAGCTATCCGCCTCCTCTCTGCCGGTGGTCTGCTTGCTTCGGCGCTTAGTGCTGCGGTGCTTGTGCCTAAATGTGATGTGTAGGGCGATGCATGTTCCGGGGGTTCGTAATGTGATTGTGGATGCTCTCTCTCCTTTACAGTGGGCGGAGTTCTGGTCCGTCGTGCCTTACGCACACAGGGAAGGTTGCCCGTGTCCGGTGGAGCGGTGGTCCCTGGGTACAGCAGACTGATGGAGCTGGTTCGTGGACATCGCAACAAATAGATAACAAAGTTCGTGTGGCAACTAATACCAGATTTAATTGGCAAACTTTTATGACTGACATTACTCTCAAAATTCAAAGATTGTCCCAAATTCATTCTAGTGCACGCCCTGAACATTTGATATCCTTTGAACCCTTTATATATTGGTTGGATGTTTTTTTATTTGTAGAAATGCCATTCTTAGGGTAACTAGGTGCTATGAGATTTTTTCGACTTTCATTTTTTTCTATATATGATAGGTGGACGATTGAGTATGACACTGCCTATAACTGGGTCCTGTAATAATATAGGCCATAATTTATTCAGGCATTTTTTATTTTCCAGTGATCAGTGTTATACCTTGTGCAAAAGGGGTATTTAAACTTTTCATTGTGAATTCGCCTTGGACGGTCCATTAGTAGATCGTTTCTATCCTTTTGGGCAATAATTCTAATCTCTCTTTCAATTGTGTTTCTATCATACCCTTTTTTGACCAATGTATTTTTTATATATCCTGCTTGTGTCCTAAAATCTTGTAAGTTAGAACATTTATGTCTTACTCTAGTAAGTTGACTCTTCGCAATACTTCTCAGCCACAGTTGGTGGTGGCAACTCTTTCTGTGCACATAACTATTACCATCAGTTTTTTTTTAAATAACATTTTGATTTTACTTTGTCACCTTCATAAAATAAAGTAAGGTCCAGAAAATTAATTTTATTAAAGGACACGGAGGCTCTTATTAGGCTTATCTCTTTCTTTTATTCCTCAGCAGCAAAGAAAGGCTAAGGTGTTTATTTGTAGAAAAAAAGAAAAGAAACATGTATAACTACCCTCACAGGGTTAACATTACATCATTATCTCCTATCCAATAGGAACAGTCCTTCTCTGATATCCTTTCCTGTAACCTCCTCCTCTTCCTCTTTCTTTGCTGCTGCCTCAGCTAAGTAACACCTTGTTTTTTTCTTAACTGTCATTTTCTGTGTATGGTATATATCTGTGTATAGCTTTGCCTTTAATTTATACCTGTTTTGACCTGCTTTAGCACACCGACACGCATTAGGCGTTTGGTGTCAGGCCTCCCTGAGGCTAACCCTCCGTGGGGGAGCCCTCTCCCGCATTGTCCTGCCGGTACCCCGCCCCCCCCCCCTGCGGTGATACCGGCCCCGAAATTGCCGCCGGGTAGTTTATTACCCTCCTCGCCGGTCACGCAGCGCAGGGAACCCTCGAACAGGCCTGACTCTTTCTCCCGGCTGAGGGTTCCCCCGCCGCGTCCTCTCTTTAGTGAGCGCCACGCGCGCATGCGCGGCCCTCACTGGCATCCATCTTAAAGGGGCGGCGATCATAAAAATTTTGCAGCTCTTTTTCTCCCCCAGCTCGTTCAACCCACTGCAGGGCGCGAGCTGATTGGTCTGCTTAGTGTGCCTGTCAGCCCACCAGTGCTCCCAGGAGCCATTCCTGAGGGAACACTCGGTAAGCTAACAGTGAAATCTGTGCTTTTGCTGTCCTGCTGCCTTGTCTCCTGCCTTTTAGTAGCTCTCACTACTGCCACATCAGGGTATACATATATATAATTCTGCCTTTACGCCCAAGATGCAGACCCCTGAGGATTTCTCTGCCCCTGGTCCCAGTGATAGAGGGGATACCAAGGCCCAGCACAGGCCCACTGTGGCTGAAAGGGACATAGTGGCCCATCTTGAGCTATTGGACTCTGAGGAGTTCCACTCGCTCCTGGACGCCACCATGTCAAAATCAGTTACCCAAGCTATCTTTACTGCCATGGGGGTTATGTCGGATAATTTGTCACACTCCATCTCGAGTGCCATTAAGGCATCTAACCCCAACATGACTCACGCCAGGGCCGCAGAGGGGGAGCCTTTACACAGAGAGGGCCGTAAGGCCATGAGTAAAACCCACAAAACTAAGTTGACGGACAGGGTACGTCCTGTCGCACCTGAGGTCGTGGGGCCCCCACGAAAACGAGCCACCCGCCGGGCAAAAGCGGCGCGGACATGGAAAAGGGCAAAAGCCCTATCAGATTCTTCCGACTCTAGTTCGTATAATGAGGAGGTTTCGAACGAGTCGGACCAAGTCGACTCAGATGAATGGGAAGTTTCCTCCCCGGACCGTAGTCCAACATGCAATCCAGCCAACCCCTTGCATGACACGGCGGATGCAACCGCTATTCTGGACCCCCAGGGCGAACCTCTGTTCGACCCGGATACGTTACAAAACCCTGGGTCGGCGGAGTGATATCCGACCGATCATGTAGCACGATACATAGCGGCCAGAATCCTCAAACCTTTGGATAAAGCCACCAGGCAAAAACTACGGGCTGAATGCCCACGCCCAACAGTGCCCGACATGGCCTGCGCCACGCCAGACATCGACCCAAAAATAGCACAATTCCTGGGTAAGTCTGGCCGGAAGGCAAAGAAGGGACTTGATTACTCCCTACGCCACTGTCAAGATAAAGTGCTGTATACATTGGGCCCTAGTGCCAAGATTTTTGAGTTGGTCGAAGCGGCCTTAAATGAGGGAACGCCTCTTGATTTACTAGCCATTAGAGGCTGGGCCCAGAGGTCGATATGCCTCATCGGCAACGCAAACGCTGTGCTGGCCACCGAAAGGCGCAAAACTATATTAATGAAAATCGAGCCCAAGCTCGTTAACATGGCTCTCACCGAACCGGGACCGCAAGCCAAGGGTCTCCTGTTCGGAGACAACTTTGTTAAAGAACTGGGAACTTATGTGAGCACATTTATGGACCTAGACAAGGCACAGATGAATTTAAAACGAGTGTTCTCCCCCAGAGTTTTTGGTGGGGCCGGCAGGCACCGGGGCAGTCTGCTGGGCCGTTCTTCCCGCGGTTCCTACCGGAGATACAGAGGTCCCGCCACGGCTAGATTCCAGCCACCAGAGAGTCGTACGCCCTCACCCGTCTTTCCGGTCAGGGCCAGACCATGACAACCTCGAGGACCCAGAGGCAACTCGTACAGCCGACGACCTTATGGTAAGTGTATTACCTTCCCCCCCCCGGGTATACCGACTGTGAGGGCAGACTGTTACACTTTATGGAGTCCTGGCAACAACTGACAGCAGACATATGGGTCCTCAACACCACCGCATAGTTCTCTCCACACGAGACAAGGGCTTAGTGAGCGAGGAGATTCGCACCCTCCAAGCAAATATATACCAGGTCCCTTCACCATCCCCTGGGTTCATGAGCAATCTCTTCCTGGTGCCCGAGAAGGGCGGCGGAGTACGCCCAGTCATCAACTTGCGGACACTAAACGCATTTGTACGGTACCACCATTTCAAAATGGAGGGTATCCATTGTCTGCGAGACCTGCTCAGGTTAGGGGACTGGATGGTGAAACTGGACCTCCAAGATGCCTATCTTACAATCCCCATTGCGGAAGAGTGCCACCACCTGCTCCAATTTCAATGGGAAAAGGCGACGTGGAGATTCCACTGCCTTCCCTTTGGACTCTCATCGGCCCCTTGGTGCTTAACCAAGCTGCTGAAGCCAGTGGTCACCTCACTACGCAGCAGAGGCGTACAGATGATCATTTATCTGGACGATATGCCGATCATGGCACACGAGGCCCATCAATTGCAACAGCACCTGGCATGGGCATTGACATTGCTACAAAATTTGGGATTTCTCATCAACTGGGAAAAATCGGTGCTTACCCCGTCCCAAAACATGGAATTCCTGGGTTTCCACATAGACGCAACTACCGGGACGCTCAGCTTACCGACGGACAAAGTCAGACTCATCAAAAAGGAGATCCGCAGAACACTCAAGAGACCAGTACTAACACTCCGGCAACTAGCCAGAGTAATCGGACTCCTCTCAGCCTCCATCCAGGCAATCTTCCCTGGGCCACTGCACTACAGGGCCCTACAACGTCTAAAGGCCACACAACTGCGCTCAGGGCACGCGTACTCCGACTCTGTGCCACTCGACTACGAGGCCAAACAGGAGCTCACATGGTGGCTGCTACATATGGAGGCGTGGAACGGCAGGGCAATATTCGGGTCTGCCCCGGACTTCATCGTAGAATCCGATGCGAGCACGCACGGTTGGGGAGCGCGCTGCGGGCCTACCTCCACCAAAAGGAACCTAGTCGTGCTCAGAGAAACAATTGCACATCAACGGTTTGGAACTCATGGCGGGATATTTCGCCCTGAAGAGCCTCCTCGGGGGCATAACCAACTGCTCCATCGTCCTACGAATGGACAACATTTCCGCAGTCCGCTACATCAACCACCTCGGGGGCACGAGATCGAAGATATTGGCAGACCTGGCCAAGGAGTTCTGGCAACACTGCCTGGAACACAACATCTCAGTCCAAGTGGAATACATCCCAGGTATGTCCAACGTGGTAGCGGATTGGCATTCCAGACACATACACGACGCCAGCGACTGGCGGCTGGACCGCGATGTGTTCTTGCAGCTTCAGGCGCTCTGGAGCCCGATGCAAATCGACCTATTCGTATCTCGGCTGAACTCCCAACTGCCAACGTTCTTCAGCTGGAGACCAGACCCAGACGCACTAGCAGCGGACGCTTTTCTCCAACACTGGCCGAACAGCCGATTGTATGCCTTCCCTCCTTTCTCCCTCATAGCTCGCACAATAGTACATCTCAGACGTACTCAAGCGTCCCTGGTCCTCATAACACCGTTTTAGACAACCCAACCGTGGTTTCCGACACTAATGGAAATGTCCATGGACTTCCCGAGACTACTCCCGGACCCCTGGTTCCTTTTATCAGACCCAGAGGGCAATCCACACCCCCTCATGGCCCAGGGGCGACTCAAATTCTTAGTGTGGCTCCTTTCAGGGGACCCTGGATCATACCAGATGTTCCACAAGACACTATCGAACTACTGGCAGGAGCTTGGGCGCCTGGAACTAGACGCTCCTACCTCTATGCCTGGAACGGATGGACTAGTTGGTGCATGGGACAACAAGTGGATCCCGTACGTGCTCCTGTAAGTTACCTGTTACGGTTCCTCACCAACCTGCATAATCAAGGTTTGGCCTACCGGACCGTCAATGTCTACAGATCGGCAATCTCAGCAGGGCACCAAGGTATAGATGGAACCCCGATGGGTCAGCAACTTCTTGTATGCCGTCTCCTAAGGGGAATTCGCTTTGCCCGGCCACCACAACCCCGATATACGTCATCGTGGGACGTCAACTCAGTTCTGACACTGTTGGAGTCCTGGCCTCAAAACGAAGCACTTACGCTCAAACAACTGTCAGCGAACCTGACCATGCTCCTCTGCCTGCTATCTTGCAAGAGGGTATCAGACGTTAGAGCACTGGATGTTGATGCACGCTCCTTTACCCCCACAGGAGTCTCATTCAACATCTCCAGACGTACAAAATCGTCAATTACATCAGTCTCATACCCTTCGTTCCCACACAACGAGAAACTCTGCCCAGTACACTGCCTACGAGAATATGAAGAATTCAGGAAATCAACACAACCGGAATTTTTTCTGGCTACCAGACAACCACACCAACCTGTATCCACGGTGACCCTCGCCCGCTGGGTGAAATGGATAATGACGTTAGCACACATAGATACCTCCATATATGGCACACACTCTACTAGAGGAGCCATGGCATCAAAAGTTTTCATGTTAGGTTGTAGATTAGAGGACCTCATGAGAACAGCAGACTGGTCCCGGGAATCGACGTTTAAAGAATATTACTTTCGACCAACGGAACATGTGTCAAGCCTAGTTATTTCACAGCTTTGAACTAGCCTAATAAGAGCCTCCGTGTCCTTTAATAAAATTACCAGATTTTACTAATTACATGACGTAAAGTCATGATTTTATAAAGGACACGGAGGCGAGTATTAGCCTGCCCAGACTAGATACACACAAGATGAGTATCCCAACCCAGGTACGTACTAGGTATTTTGGTAGAAAGAGTTCCCATTTATATATAAGTGGTTTCTTGGTAATATATCACATTGTTAGCGATTGCATGTTTGGTTAAACATAACGGGTTACATAAACAGCTCAAGTTGATATATAAGATTAAAACGAAAATAGTTGGCAAGGACACGTTTTACCATTATTTTCTTTGTTTTTCCAGCGTGAAAAATCCTACAACTCCCAGTATGGACGACGAGTTCAAGTTCAAGAGGATCAGTTCCGGAGGATCCCGGTATTTTATTTCCCATGGAAGAGTTCAAGATCAAGTTCAGTGATCAACTGTTTTTTGTTTAGGTTGTGTTCGATTGAGTGGATAGTTAATCGATACAGGAACGAACTTTAGCTTCGGCAACATCAAGAAAGAGGAAGAGGAGGAGGTTACAGGAAAGGATATCAGAGAAGGACTGCTCCTATTGGATAGGAGATAATGATGTAATGTTAACCCTGTGAGGGTAGTTATACATGTTTCTTTTCTTTTTTCTACAAATAAACACCTTAGCCTTTCTTTGCTGCTGAGGAATAAAAGAAAGAGATAAGCCTAATACTCGCCTCCGTGTCCTTTATAAAATCACGACTTTACGTCATGTAATTAGTAAAATCTGGTAATTGTGTGTTTATTCCATTCTGGTGTAAATTTTAAATTGAACATGTTTTGATTGAGATATTCCACAAATGTATTAAAAGCCTCATGGGACCCATTCCAGATGATGATTACGTCATCAATATATTTCTGCCATAGGACCAGATTCGCCTTCCAGTCATGCCCGCACCAAAATGAAAAGGTAATCTTAATAAATACCTATTTATATCTGATCCCTGACTCCATTCTTTAAAGTTCCTGTGCCTGCTGACTCTCCATTACTACCTAAGGTGGAGAGTGGACCAGTGTAGCCCGGTTGTGGGCTTTGAGGCACTTCTTGAATTTCCATTTTGTGAGTGCAATTTATTACTGCTGTGTCTCACAGTTAATACTGTACATCACTATGTATTGTTTGTTTTTAAGTTTTAGAATCTAGCTGTATCCCTATCTTTGTATTATTCATCTGACATAACAGAGGTGTAAGTGGGGAAGTCCTCTATAGAAGCTGACTGTACTGTACCAAGTAAAGTACATTTATCCTACCCATATTTATTTTGTTGAGTGCACAGTCTGCTGTATGTGTGCATGCCTGGATGAATCCGTCCAGGGTCCATACCTTTGGGGCAAATGTGAGCGAGTGGTTTCTCTGGAAACTTGGATTCGAGATCTGGAGAAGCAAATTGCAACATTGAGACAGATTGACCATCTAGAAATGGGCTTACTGCTCACTGGGCAGGGTTTAGGGAGGCAGATAGTGGAGTGGGAGGAACTGAGCCATCTTTGGATCAGGCATGTAGCTGGGTGACAGATGTGGAAGCCGAGGGGAAGGGAAGAGGACAAGTGTAGCTCAGGAGTGGCTGTGCTGGAGGAAGCTGCTCCTTCAAACAGCCTGGTGAGATCCAGAATGGAGGAAAGGCTATGCTGGTTGTGGTAGACGGGGTAATCTGCCAGTCTCATTGCCTCAGCTGTACAGTTTGCGTTCTCCCTGGTATTCAGGTTTAGTATGTTGCGGACTGTTACTGACAGAGATGACAAAGCTGTCAATGTATATTTTGTAACCAATGACAAAGTTAGTGGAAGATGGAGGTCCCTAAAGAATGAGTTCAGGGATGAAGTATATTGAAGGAGAGGGCTTCCAAGGTGGTATTTTATGAGATATACCTGTGACACACACTACAATGGAAAGGCAGCGGGAGATTAGGTAGGTTAATGGTGGTCGAACTCATCATGTAGGAAGGAGAGTTTTGGCTCTTTGGAACACTGGGACAATTTTGCTCTTGGGTACAATTTTAACTGTGATCGATTGCACCTGAATGGAAGAGGGTCTGCAGTGTCGGGGGACAGGATGGCTAGAATATTGGAGGATATTTTAAACTAGGTCACAGAACAGTAAATGTGGTGTAGAGGGAATTCGGCTGAAGTCTAGGAGGGCGGAGATGGGGGAATGGTAGAATTAGCAGACATAAAAAGGAGGTATTAAAAATGTGCATTTTTCAAATAAAAAAAGAAATAATGATTTTAAATGTTTGCTGGCTGATGCAACAAATTTATGTAGTAAAATAAGGGAGCTGAAGATACTGGCAGACAAGGAGCAGTATGACATAACTGGTATTACTGAGACTTGGTGGGTTGAATCACGTGATTGAGCGATTCATTTAAATGGATATAGGTTATTTATGAAGGACAGAGAAAAGGGGGCGAGGTATGTCTTTATATCAATCCTGAATTGAAGCCGAGTGTAAAAGAAATAGTTTGTGATGTTACAGGTTAGGATGTGGAATTTTCATAGGAGAAACTAGTAATAGTAACAATATGTTACAAGCGGCCAAACATTAATTCTGATGGAAAAAAATCAACCAATATCTCAAATTAATAAAGCTGCACAACTGGGTAATTTGTTAATTGTGGGAGATTTTAATTATCCAGACACTGAATGGGCCGCAGGGTCTAGTAGTACAGTTAAGAGAAACAGCTTTTTGAACCTGATAAACAATAACTTTATGTCTCAACTAGTCGAAGCACCAACTAGAAGAGCTGTTTGTCTGTAATAACTAGTAATGTTAACTTATTGTCAAACATTCCAGTTCGGGAGCATAATATGGAATGAATTGAGATGAACTCAAAAAAAGAATGTATAAAGGCTTTACAAAATACGTCATTATTAATCATTCAATAAGATAAGAGGACAGGGAGTTCAGTCCAGGAGAGGTTTTACTTTTTGTGACTTTTTATTTTATAATCTGACCATCTAGAGCAGGGGTGGTCAACCTTTTAATACTTACCACCCACTTTTGTATCTTAGTTGATAGTAACATTTTCTTACCGCCCACCAGTGCCCCAGTAACTAATTTGATAGCACAAGTGGGATTTATTATTTTTGCAGAAAGGAGGTTTTTTGTTGTTGTTTTTTTAATGTACTTAAACTTATCTATTTTCTATTCTACTTTTTTTTCTGAGTGTGCATGTGTGAGGGGTGCAGTGTGTGTATGAGGGGTGCAGTGCGTGTGCAACGGGGCAGTGCGTGTCTGTGTGGGAGGGGGCAGTGCATGAGTGTGTGTGTGTGTGAGGGAGGCAGTGTGTGTCTGTGTCAGGGGGCATTGTGTGTGAGGGGGCAGTCTGTGTGAGGGGTTCAGACTGTGTGTATGTGTGAGGGGGCAGTGTGTGTGTGAGGGGTGAACTGTGTGGGAGCTTGGCAGTCTGTGTGTGTGAGGGGTGTAGTGTGTGTTTGTATGTGAAGGGTGCATAGGGTCTATGCTATGTGTAGGTGGGTGAGATGGGAAAATCTATCTTAATGTCCCCCCCTCCCGTCTTGTTACCTTTTACCAGGGAGGTGGGAAATAATGCTGCAAGCCCTGGTGGTCCAGTGGTGGCATGTTCACTATAGCCTGTAGCTCCTCCGTCTGCAGGCTGACTCTCCTGTCCTCCTGCGAGCACAGCACTGTATCGGAGCATTGCCATGGTAACACGCAGCGACACTCCAACCAGCCTGCTCGCGGTAGGAGCACACAGCCTCCCAGGCCCTTCCCTCCCTCTGCTGGCACTGAGTGCCATAGGGCGGGTGAAGGAGATCTTTGATCTCCTCAACAGCTCGAGAGGGCTTACAGCAAGGCTGGCTCTGCATGGGCCGCCACGGGAGATGAAAGGATCTCCTCTCCTGGCCTTGGTCCTCGGCCATCAAGGCCCACTGGGTGTTTTCTGCAGAACCCACCACCACCCACCTGAAATCCCAAACCGCCCACTAGTGGACATTAGGGACCAGGTTGACTACCCCTGATTTAGACATAATTAATTGTAAAAAATGCAGAGTCTATTCAATAAATGCTTTGATAACATTTTTAGTAAACTAAGGGGAGAGGTTAACAACACGGTGATATTAGCCATTATTTTGATCTATTTTGTATTTTACACATTTTAAAATATACTATGCAAAGTGTTGCTAGAATTCTTATTGTTGTCTACTTTTTTAATCAGAAAATATAAATCGGGAGAATATTCAAAAAAAGAAAATTTTTATTTTAAAATAAAATCTCTGGTTCTGGTTTTCCAGCTTGGCCCACATTTTTCTCTTTCCTTGTTTAATCTCCATTTTCCAGTTCAATGGATGACTAAACCCCACCAGGTTCCTTCCCTGATTTGTGAAACGCTTTGCGTATAGAATATTCTGGTAAAGTCTGCACGGAGTCCGTCTCAGTCAATGGAAAACTTTATCTATTGTTAATAACCAATGTTATACATTGCTGTCCTAATCTGTGCTGTGTGATGAAAGGCAATCATGGGTTAATTGTGACCAACCCGTCCATACTGTGTGTTTGGATATACTGTCACCAGGTTCCGTGTCCTGTGTTAGTGAGAACAACAATGTCAGAATTTTCCTCTTTCCGGACATCGCTCACACATAATGTAATCAGTACATCTCATCTGCTGGGCCAGGTGATGGTGACCCAGTGACAGGGCTGACTTTAAACAATGCCGTGTCCGGGCTGCTAGACACATGGACAATACAGGACATGTTTCTGGCTTCTGCAGAGTGAGATCAGTTGCCTGGCCAGATCTGATTGCCAGCTTTATCCATCTCAGAGCCCCTTCTTATACCTTGTCTGATAGATAGAACTTCTAATATCAGCACTCTCTACCTTTCACACCATTACCCTGTGTGCCAGCTGTAACATGCCCTCCAGAGGACATTGTTCATATCAGTGCCACCTCAAACTGCTCGGAACTCAGCTAAAACCTAATAAATGCCAACCTGCTATCCCCTCTCAGGGGCAATGTCATTAGGAGGCAAATGAAAGTCTGTTAGAGGCAACATCCCGGTCCTACTTATTGCTCGTATTTCTTTTTACCTGTAAAGCATTTTAAACTTGAAATATAGAGCAATGACCAAAAAAACTGTATTAATTAAAATATGTTATTCCAGTTGAAGATACTTAAACAATGTTTCCCTTCCTAGTAGGTCAAACGATCAGTTGTAATTCTGGCTAAGGATGATCTGATTAATTTATATTTTGTGGTAATATAAATACTGTGGTCTAATTAATTATACTATTACAAATATGTAAGAAAAAAATTAAATCAGATTGAATTGATTAAAGGAAAAACTATCTTTTCCTCTTCTTATATTTCATGTATTATAAATAGTGATTTAGCTATATATTGAATGGCAAAATAAATCCTAATCTTGAAGTTAATAAGTGGAATGAAATATTTTATTTTTAAATAAAGGCTGGAAAAGTGGCATTATTTTACTTTAGAAAAGGTGTTTCAGTAAGGACTGTACGAAGTAAAAGCGTAGACTTATGCATGGTGAGAACATTTGGTTTGGCTGAAAATTGAACCTGTGTTGAGATGCTGGAATTTCTACCTTATGACGGCTCAGCTTGGCATAAACTGAAAACCCGATCTAGAAATAAATGCAGATATAGAAAAACTATCTAATAAATGTAGGTGGCTAAATAGCACTTCTCCCCACAAGAGAGCAAAACCAATTCAACCTACATATACTTGAAGTCACATCAGGTATTGCCAGTCATTAAAATCCAATAGTTATCACATACATCATTAAAAACACACTCATTGGATGTAAAATATCAAAAACTATAATAAAAAACCATAACAAAAACTGTCACTTCTAAAGAGTTTTAATATCATTGTAGATGGAATTGGAAGGAGCTAGAACATGGCTTGGGATCGAGACCTGTCCCTCTCCTTGGTCAGTCCTTCTCTGGCTATCTGGAGGCTGCTTTCCTGAGTCCATACAAAGAAACATAGTATCAAATATGATCTGTTTGACTTCCTTATACAGGGAGTGCAGAATTATTAGGCAAGTTGTATTTTTGATGATTAATTTTATTATTGAACAACAACCATGTTCTCAATGAACCCAAAAAACTCATTAATATCAAAGCTGAATATTTTTGGAAGTAGTTTTTAGTTTGTTTTTAGTTTTAGCTATGTTAGGGGGATATCTGTGTGTGCAGGTGACTATTACTGTGCATAATTATTAGGCAACTTAACAAAAAACAAATATATACCCATTTCAATTATTTATTATTACCAGTGAAACCAATATAACATCTCAACATTCACAAATATACATTTCTGACATTCAAAAACAAAACAAAAACAAATCAGTGACCAATATAGCCACCTTTCTTTGCAAGGACACTCAAAAGCCTGCCATCCATGGATTCTGTCAGTGTTTTGATCTGTTCACCATCAACATTGCGTGCAGCAGCAACCACAGCCTCCCAGACACTGTTCAGAGAGGTGTACTGTTTTCCCTCCTTGTAAATCTCACATTTGATGATGGACCACAGGTTCTCAATGGGGTTCAGATCAGGTGAACAAGGAGGCCATGTCATTAGATTTTCTTCTTTTATACCCTTTCTTGCCAGCCACGCTGTGGAGTACTTGGACGCGTGTGATGGAGCATTGTCCTGCATGAAAATCATGTTTTTCTTGAAGGATGCAGACTTCTTCCTGTACCACTGCTTGAAGAAGGTGTCTTCCAGGAACTGGCAGTAGGACTGGGAGTTGAGCTTGACTCCATCCTCAACCCGAAAAGGCCCCACAAGCTCATCTTTGATGATACCAGCCCAAACCAGTACTCCACCTCCACCTTGCTGGCGTCTGAGTCGGACTGGAGCTCTCTGCCCTTTACCAATCCAGCCACGGGCCCATCCATCTGGCCCATCAAGACTCACTCTCATTTCATCAGTCCATAAAACCTTAGAAAAATCAGTCTTGAGATATTTCTTGGCCCAGTCTTGACGTTTCAGCTTGTGTGTCTTGTTCAGTGGTGGTCGTCTTTCAGCCTTTCTTACCTTGGCCATGTCTCTGAGTATTGCACACCTTGTGCTTTTGGGCACTCCAGTGATGTTGCAGCTCTGAAATATGGCCAAACTGGTGGCAAGTGGCATCGTGGCAGCTGCACGCTTGACTTTTCTCAGTTCATGGGCGGTTATTTTGCGCCTTGGTTTTTCCACACGCTTCTTGCGACCCTTTGACTATTTTGAATGAAACGCTTGATTGTTCGATGATCACGCTTCAGAAGCTTTACAATTTTAAGAGTGCTGCATCCCTCTGCAAGATATCTCACTATTTTTGACTTTTCTGAGCCTGTCAAGTCCTTCTTTTGACCCATTTTGCCAAAGGAAAGGAAGTTGCCTAATAATTATGCACACCTGATATAGGGTGTTGATGTCATTAGACCACACCCCTTCTCATTACAGAGATGCACATCACCTAATATGCTTAATTGGTGGTAGGCTTTCGAGCCTATACAGCTTGGAGTAAGACAACATGCATAAAGAGGATGATGTGGTCAAAATACTCATTTGCCTAATAATTCTGCACTCCCTGTATAAACAAATAGAAAGTTACTGGACAATATCCTACGGGACTAGAACCACCAACAAGGAATATATAAAAGAATAAATAAAAGGTGTTCACATCTAACTCATCATTGCAGCCTACAAGACTGTTTCCAGTTTGTGTATCTACTTAATTTCCACCCTACTGGCAACTCCTACTTTAAGAATGGGGAAAGATAGGAGGAATCCACACAATCCCATCACTGAGAGAGTCTTGGGTCTCAAATTGAGAAATCTCTGTGCCATCACTGTGCCTCCAGCAAACTGCTCAGGCACCCTGATTGATCCCTTGCACTTGCTCTGCACCCAGGTGTCTGGCATCCCCTACGCCAGGACCAAGATAGCATTCCCTACTTCCTGTCTGTTTGCCTTTTGCACTCTCTGCAAGTTTGGTGAAGTCAGAGAGCTGGCCATGTCATTTATAATGTAATAACTGACTTCTCAAGACAAATGGGGTGTGAAAGAAGCATACAAACAGGATGTCTGCACACATACACCGTGCACAGGCATTGCCCTGCCTCCCCCTTCCCGCAGAGGTGGCCTGCTGGCTGGCTGATTGCCACCCACTAAATATAACGGCAATGCTGGCAGTATACTCCTAATGGCGGCACCGGCTGTGTAACTGGATAGAATTTTGAGTGGCCAGGGTTGCAATTGCTCTCCTGCCACCCAGTCCTGTCCGTCCCTCTTGGCCATTCTCCACTAGATATATTATATACTTGTCAGACATCTGTCTTGGCTCATATTTTTTGTTATTCTGTTATATCAGCCCCCAATATTAAATACTGACCTCAATCAGAAACTTCACAGCACAGCCCAAGGTCCTGCTAGCACTGGAAGGGTTACTTGGCCGGTGTGGTCACCAGCCCTTCGATAAAGGTGGCAAAGAACTAAGCATCAAGGTTGGTACTTGCAGAGTATCACCCGCTTTATCTTGGAGTAAGTATGCCCTAGTAATTTTCCAGAAACTTTGGTGAAAGCCTGCCACATGGCTGCATAGAACCCCTTAAAGTGGGGGCAAGGTCCTATCCTGAAATCAGTGACTGTAGGATTCACCCTGAAGGAATTAATGGTTTACCTCTTTGGTGAAAACCGTCCTCCCAAGATCTCTCATCAGGGCTGCTTAGTAATATTTTATGTTGGGGTCTTAGTAGCTATCAGGATATACCAGATTCTTACCCAATGGTCTCATGATTTATTTTATTTCAAGAATGAAAGTTTATGCACTAAAACTCCTCAAAATGATATCACTGTTTAAATGTATTTTTATTCCATTTCTGGGAGCCTTCAGCTTTAATCGAGTTGTGCAAAGAAATCTATTCCTTGTAATAAGTAGAGATGACAAAGGCTGATAATAAGAATCAGAGGGATATTATGCGGGAGGAGACACAGATAATATTCACATGGGACACTCCCTTCATTATTATACCCATGCACGGAGGGAGTGCCCAGGCAGATCAAAGTGGTTGTGGTGACACTTGCAGTACTCTCTCAGGATGGGTCGGTCCCAGATATTCTGGGGTGCGCTCTACACCCTGTCATTCCTTGTCTTGGCACTTGGTAAGTGGATTTTTTTTTTAAGATATATTTTATTATTTAATCAATAATAATAAGTGAGATGCCTTGAGCTGTTAGGGGGGCTTAGGAGGAGGACATGACATGATGGGGAGACACAGGAAAACTGAGGTAACACTGGGACACAACTTGGTTTTATCAGAAAGTACATAGACAGTCCTTGCTCCATGACATTGGATATTGTCACTGTGCTTCCAGTGGAAGATGGAACTTGGCTGAAAGTAAATCAAATCAAATCAGGAAGCTGGTCACATTAACAGAACAGGAATAGTTTAAAATGAGTAAAGATGCAGGTTGCTATTAGGATTATTTGTCCAACACTGAATTTGTATATTTTATTAACCCCCGTCTACTGTTTTTTAAATAATATATATTAAACTTGGCTATTCTCTTCTGCTATTTGTTACTACCTTATATGTCAATATGCTAAATAAACATTTTAATTATAAAAATAGTAGATTAATTTATAGATAAAATAAAAATACACACGGGGAAGATCCCTTAGTCTTACGCTGAGGAGAGCCCAGTATGGCAGGAACCCTGAATGGGGGCAGTCGCTGTTTGGGATCAGAATCCGGGTCTAGTATTGGGTTTAGCCACCAATACATATCATTTTTTACATAGGAAAGACTGAACGTAAAATATTGCAAAGTATTTAGTAATTATAACATCAGCCGGTGATTTCATGATCTGTTTTCGCAACTGTTTTTGTCACTAACTACATTTGGTAACGCGCCCGAGGGATTCAGTCAAGCAGAGAGTGTTTACTTTTGTTTTTATATAAATATTTTAGGAGATTACCTGTATATGAACAATGTTTCCTGACATTAGAGTGTGATTATTGAGAGCTGGAAGGGAGCGAGGAGGAAAGCAGATGCAGCTCTGCAAGGGGACGTATGTGAATGGTTTGAGGAGGTGGAGTATGGGAGACTGGTAGAAATTATCATCTTCTTTCTTTATGTCATTTTTCTTCCTCGCCGTCCCCTCTAGTCATGATTTAGTTTTGCAGTTTCTTGTGTCTTGTATTAAGAACTTTCTCCAGGCCGTTCTCTTTGGATGATAGAAATAATTAGTGTGGGATTCGCTCACCTGCAGGGGTTTAATACTAAACACAGATACATACTCTAGGACAGCATTGCCCAATTGGTGTTCTGCAAGAACCAAATTGTGGTTATGATGCAATTTGCCCATCTGGTGGCTAAAGTACTTAGGGCCACCCAATCAGTACCACAGAACAGGGGCCGTTTAACAGCACGACCGCGCTCCTGTAGTATCGGATGCTGGGAGGAATTGACAGATGTGCCACTGTGTGTATTTGCCAGTGTGTGTATCTGCCAGTGTGTGTTTGTGTGTCAAGGTGTATATGTGTCACTGTGTGTGTGTATCTGTACGTCAGTGTATGTATCTGTCAGTGTGTGCAGGTGTCAGTGTCTGTATCTCTATGCCAGTGTGTGTATCAGTGTGTCAAAGTGGGTGTATGTGTTACTGTGTTTATATCTGTACGTCAGTATGTGTATCTGTGTGTGTATGTATGTGTCAGTGTGTGTATCTGTGTGCCGGTGTGTGTATCTGTGTGTGTATGTGCCTTTGTTTGTTTCTGTGTGTGAAGGTGTGTCTGTGTGTATGTGTTGGTGTGTTTCTAGTTGTTTACGTGTATCTGTATAGACGGTTCCAAATTATCCAGGCACTGCATGCTGAGTTATGTGTATCTGTGTGTCAAGGTGTGTGTATCTTTGTGCCAGTGTGTGTATCTGTGTGTCAAGGTGAGTGTGTGTATCTGTATCCGTGTCTGTGTGCATGTGTCGGTATGTTTCTGTTTGTTAATGTGTATGCATATCTGTATAAGTATGTATGTGGCCGTGTATGTGCAAATATCCCAGCAATCAAACACCAACACAACACAGCACATACGCCTGCAAACACAAACATGACATACAAATACACCCCTGAAGTCAAACTTCAAAATTATATACCAAGACTAAAACAGCAATACTAAACACAAATGTACATCCGCCTTTAAAATCCAACACTATATCCAAACAGAAAAATGCCTGCGTGCAAATGCAAACATTACATACAGACACACATTTGTATTAAAATTGCTAAAATTATATACAAACACCAACTCAACACACAGAATCGCACCTGCTCCTTAGTACTACAATATGTTTACTATCTGTAGAAATTAGTGCATATATAGCAAAAAACTAAACCTGACAAAAAAAGAAAACATTACACTCTGCTAATGAAAAGGTTTATGTTACGACAAAAAAATCTGTTGGCACTGCATTGTCATTATGCAAAAATATGTATTAATACAATATATTGCAAACATAACACTATTAAAGTGCATAGCATAAATGCAATAACGCCATAGTGTGAAATGAAATTTTGTAGCTTGTCTCTGCACTTTTTCTGGTGCCATAATATCCTTCTTTAGAACAGGTGCCCAAAATTCCACAGCATATTCAAGGTGTGGTCTTACCAGCGATTTATAAAGAGGCAAAATTTAATTTTCATCCTGAGAATTTATGCCCTTATTTTTACATGACAAAACCTTACTGGCTTTAGCCACTGCTGGTTTCATGTATGTACGTAGTGGGCATTGGATAGCATTCCCTTCATCCCCCATAAAACCATAACTTACCCCTTCAAATAACGACAGACATCTTCTTGGAGAAAACAGGCCACAGCATTTATTAACACAACCAAATACTGTATAACTCCTTTAACATATAACAAAATAATTAATATCATAAATTAACATAAACAATTTGCATATGGTCATACAATCTAACTTCCCCAAGGCACCTCTCCCCCTCGGCATAATAAAAACATCTTCCTTTTCAGGGCTCCCCACCAACCATAATGCTCCCCACTGGTCGACTTACAACCCAGTGGGGACACGTCCAACCTGGTACCTCCTCCAGGTTCACCATAAGAGACAGGGGGAGGATGAGACCGGGCCATTATCCCCCTTTTTCATCTAATCTACCAAACCATCCCTTATTTGGCAAGGACACACCCCCGCCACAACCCCGCTGTTTTAAGCCTAAAATCAGTGGGGGAACCCAAACAAAACAACCATGGCCTGTTCCACCGATTCTCGAATGGCCAGATTAAAACGGTCGAGCCCGACCTCAGTCAAATGAACCCCATCCGGCCACAACAAATCTGGCGCCTCCTTCTCAAAACCTGATGAAATGGGCATCCCCCAAACCCCTATAACGAACCGTGAACCCTTCGCGGCAGCGCTCCAAAGCTTGCCGCCAATAGTTCCTCGCCACAACCTCCGACCACACCATGCAAAAAAAACCCGGAAATGACATAAGGATCTGGGACAAGTCCCGCTTCCCTATGTCCACCAAGTCTCCGAGCGACACTGTCCCCAGGTCAGTACCCCCCCAGGGGGAATGACCAGAACCAATGACACCCCCCCGCAAGCAAGATAACCTGACCACTTCCGGGAGGAGCCAGACACACTTCATGTCTCCCAGCGCTGAACCACCGAACCTCCACCATCGAGTGCTCAATCACCCGCCCCGAGAAGGAAAAAACAAACAAACAATCAATGGAGCAAACCAGCATCCTGCACACAGTAACAAATCTCCTAGAGTCCCCCCTTCCTTTCCTCCGCACATCCTGATTCAGCATACCCAGCCGAGAGGCCTCCGTCACAGCGCCAATGCAGAAAGAATGCCTGCCAAACAAATTGAAAATGGGAGAGGAAGTTCCCCTCCTTGTATACCATGATCGGGCCAGCCAGGGACGGCCGTACCGCGGACTCCCTAAGCGCCCTGACCAGACAGGTGTCCAATCCTGGAACCACTGCCAGCGGGACCCACCTGCCCTTGCAGAGGATGTCTGTCTTGTGTGGACGAGTCTTGAAGGACACCAGGTCCTGACCATCCCGGACATCCACAAACAGAATCCTCCCCTACCGGCTGACCAGTTCGGACCCACCAATACCCCCAATCCTCATGGCCCCAAAGAAATGAAGAAATGACGAGGCATATCTCTGGGAGCACCTGGCACAATTGTGCCCATAGGGCCCCCAAAACCGGCCTCTTTATCCACAGAAACCGACCCCTGCACGGGCCCTACACCGCATGCCATACCAGAAACTCTGTGGTGACAGCCACCCTACCCTGGGACTTAACTAGAAAACTAAACTGGACACATGCAAGGACACCCTGGAGGGCGACATATCCGCCGAAACCCAACGCTCCAGCAGTCACAACAGACCTTGTAACGAGCAGGCGAACCCGCAAATACACCCACCTCTGACTCCCACCCCTGCCATTCCACCCATACCCTGGAGTACTTTGGCCCAAGAGGAACTGGACCTACATGACACATTAAGACACGGGCGCTGGAGCAGGGGAAGTACCGAAAGAGAAAAAGGGGGCCGAGAGCTGGCTAATCGCCTGGACAACCCCAAAGTTGGCACAGTGAATAACAACCTGACGGTCCTGTAGCTCCCGACCCCATAAATCCAATGCCACCACAATGGGAAAGCTCCAGGAAGGCAAGATTCCTGGTCAAGCCGCTGACCATGTAAGCACTAGCGCGATCCCAGAATCACCCCAACCAGACAGAGCCAGCCGCGTCCGTATAGAGGAGAAAGTCCGAACAGGACACCTCCGGCACCTGCCAAGACGACCTTCCAATATACTCGCTCAGGAAGGAAACCCAGACCTCCGGGTCAACACGCAATCACCTCATGAGCCGGATAAAATGCTGCGGTCCCGGTAGTAGCGGCCACCAGGCGCCTGCGGGACAATTGCTCCATGGACCTGATCCGGTAGTGGAAGGTCAACCTCCCTAACAGGGACTGCAGCTTGCACAGCTGCATCCTCCTCAGACCCCTGGCCATCGCCACACCTTCTCAACCTTATCCCGCGGCAGCCAACACTCCATGGCCACAGAGTCAATTTTGATACCCAAGGAGCTAAGGCACGCCACTGTCCTATCGTGCTCTAAGAGGACCCTAAAGCTCCGCCGAGTCGAACAAGAGTCGACAAGTCAGCGAAGGCCCACACACAAAAGCCATCAAGGTAACGCAGCAACGAGCCAATCCTTACCTCCTGCCGCACCACCCACTCCAGGAAAGCACTGACGCAAACAACGTAAAAGCAGGATATGAACAACCCATCAGGAAGCACGTATCCACATAATACCATCCACAAACCCACCACCCAGGAGGTGATGACAATCCATATGAACTGGCAACAAGCAAAACGCAGCTTCGACGTTCACCTTCATCACCAAAGTCCCAGGGCCCACTGCCCCGACCATGCGTACCCCAGCATCGAAGGATGCCTAGGACGCCCGACATCTTTCACCGAAACCCCTTGAGGGCAGGGCAAACGATGAATCAGCTGAAAATCCCCTGGCTCCTACTTGGGCACCAGGACCTGCAACTTGGGGAGCGACGGGGCCTCAACTGACCCCGCGAACCACCCCAAAGCTACCTCCCGCAGGAACTTATCCAGTACCATCTGCGGGAAGTCGAGCACAGACTTAGAAACATAAACATAGAATGTGACGGCAGATAAGGACCATTCGGCCCATCCAATCTGCCCAATTTTCTAACTACTGACATTAGTCCCTGGCCTTATCTTATAGGTAAGACAGCCTTACGCATATCCCACACCCGCTTAGACTCCTCTACTGTGTTAACCTCTACCACTTCAGCCGGAACGCTAGTCCATGCATCCACTACCCTTCCGGTAACGTAATACATCCGGGTATGATTGTGAAACCTTCGCCCCTCTAATTTAAGACTATGTATTCTTATTGCGGAAGTTTTACTTTTAAACATAGTCTCCTCCCTGCTGCATTGATTCCCTTTAAGTATGTAAATTTTCTATCGTATCTCCCCTGTCTCGACTTTCACCAAGCTATACATGCGAAGTTCTTTTAACCTTTTCTTCAAGGTCCGACCCGAAGCCAGGCGCTCCGAGAAGGGGATCCTGAAGCCTCGGGTGACCCTCTCCAGCAGGAGCCCCACGGCCTGCCGATTCCAGTAGTGGTTGAGCCATGGGCGCATCGCGCTTACGAACACTAGCGTCGCCGCCCTGTGCCCCCACGTCCCCTTTTTCCCCGGACCTCTTGAAACAGCAGGAGGCAGAGTGAACCTACACCACGATGGGAGCATTTGAGCTTAAAACAGCACGGCCCACCCCACTTACATCGGCTGACGTTCAACTCCCCGCAACAACCTGGCCATTGCTGCAAGGCCGCTGGGGCGGAGACGCCCCCCAGGAAAGGATCACAAACCCCCTTTACGCACCGCAGGCCGGGTTACGATGGAGAGCCAGGGGCCGAAGTCCATCTGATCCCACGCTAAAAAGGCCAAACCGCGAGGCTCTGACTAAATGTTTTTCATAGCGCCACCAACCCAGGCCACCATAAGTATGACACGCATTCCAAGTGGTGTCCTGGTAACAAAACAGCGCCACGCCTCTCCCCAACCACGCTCTACAAAATAGCAAACCCCAAACCCAAATCGCCAATGTCTTAGGAATTTCCCATAATGGAGCTTTACATCATCGCCGCCCGAGTCCTACTCCCCTTTGTGCCCCAAGGGAAGAGCGTCCCCCCCAAGGGCCAAAGGGGAATATATTGCGCGACTGCGCAAGGGAGAGGGAGGCGCAGCCCCCAATGAGGAAGAGACCCAACTCGCCTCCAAGGACCGAGCGCGCTGCACTGAGGACCGAGCGCGCTGCCCCCCACCCACCGGTGGACGCACCGTCGCGCCAGGAGGGTACTACACTGAGCGTGGCTGACCGTTACTCTTTGATTTTTTTATTAGATTTTTTGTTTGTGTTTAGGTTTTAGAAAATAATTTAAAAATTTTTTTAATAAACCCAACGCCCCAGCCAGCGCAGGAAAACATTACTCACCTGATGTCACCCCAGGAACTGCTGGCGGTACCATAGAAGAGCTTGAAAAGAGGTCCATCACCTGCAGTGCAGTTCTCATGGCAACTGGAACTTCAGACGCCACCTGCTGGACTGATCCGGCAACTGCACCCAAAGCTTAAATCAGCAGTGGAGAGAGGAAGAGCCAATGCTCCATGACAGGAGGCTGCCGAAACAGGTAAGGAGAGGGGTAGGGAGAGGGAGGGGTGGGGTGGGCAAAGAAGGTCTGCAAGGAGGAGGGGGGACAATAAAGAAAGAGGGGGGGAACACAACAAAGAAAGAGGGTGGTGGAAACCATAATAAAAGAGGAGGAAGCAAAACAGAAGAGGGAGACACCACACTGAAAAGGGGTGGTGGGGGAGAACAACAATGAAAAAAGGGGGTACACACTAAAAGATGGGGACACAATAATAGAGGGGAGGGGGAGCACACACTGCCCGCGGACCCCGCCAGGGCAAAAGAGAGAGGTGAGGGCCGCGACAAGTTGACACCCCGGAGACCATGAGGGGGATACAGAACTCCTCCCTCCGCCGAGAGCCACCCCGCGTGCCCCGAGAGGGGAGGACCCCGGAGGGCATCCCACACGCAGCCTGGGTTGATCGCCGTGCTTACGCCCCCCACTACATCCGGGGGGGGCACGGTCCAGATCAGATGTGGCCGTCCGGAGAAGGAGAGTTGGGGCACACAGAGCCCGAGGGCGGGTGCCCAGGGAGGGTGCCCATGGGGAGCCTCACCGCCAGGCTGCTGGGGAAGGAGGAGGCCACCGTCTGCAGCAGCACCATTACCAGCCCTGAGGGCAGACATCCAGGATCCAGGACACCCACAGGCCGACAATCCAGCAAACCCAGCAACAGGAGAGCCAGAGAAACCTGTTGCTGGCCCGGCTCCTAAGTGGCACTGAGGTCAGTCTGATCTGTCACCACCCATTTCCTCACATCTCACACTCCCACATGTAGCATATAGCCAATCATGCATCATCCATCCAACACTCATACACGTAGCACATAGCCAATCATGCATCATCCATCCCACACTCATACATGTAGAATATAGCCAATCATGCACCATCCATCCCACACTCATACATGTAGCATATAGCCAATCATGCACCATCCATCCCACACTCATACATGTAGCATATAGCCAATCATGCACCATCCATCCCACACTCATACATGTAGAATATAGCCAATCATGCACCATCCATCCCACACTCATACATGTAGAATATAGCCAATCATGCACCATCCATCCCACACTCATACATGTAGCATATAGCCAATCATGCACCATCCATCCCACACTCATACATGTAGCATATAGCCAATCATGCACCATCCATCCCACTCTCATACATGTAGAATATAGCCAATCATGCACCATCCATCCCACACTCATACATGTAGAATATAGCCAATCATGCACCATCCATCCCACACTCATACATGTAGCATATAGCCAATCATGCACCATCCATCCCACACTCAAACATGTGCCCCTGTCCGCTAAGCTGCACACTCTCCCTGGGCCCTCAACTGTTTGTTGTCTATAAAAATTCCAAAATCCTTCTCCCTTGTTGGTATCCCTAATCCACTACATTTTAGGATGTAAATTGATTGTGTATTTTCATTAAATTTCATCTGCTATTTGAGTACCCAGTCCCCCAATCTATCTAAATCCCTCTGCAGCAAAGTAATATCCTGCTCACATTGACTTACTCTGCACCACTCACTTCTTTTGTCCAGCTGGAAAATTTACCATTAATGACAACACTCTGTACTCTGTTTTAAAGGACCACTATAGGCAACCAGACCACTTCAGCTTAATGAAGTGGTCTGGGTGCCAGGTCCAGCTAGGTTTAACCCTTTTTTCTATAAACATAGCAGTTTCAGAGAAACTGCTATGTTTATAAATGGGTTAATCCAACCTCTAGTGGCCGTCTCATGGACCATACCATAACACAATGATATCAATCAGAACTGGTTTTGTTGCAGTGCATTTGCTTAAAAGGTGATCTAGACATGGACGCTGTGCTCACTGTGCCTAGAGGGGTATCAGCTACATCTCACTGACGAGGCCCACAGAAGGCTGACACGATCGTTTAGGTTTTCTGTATCTCTCATCGTGCAGAGAGAACTTGCCGGCATTCCGGTTCTGGACTGCCCTTATGGGTGGGATTAGTCTGAAATGTCTTGTAACTGGTTCTCTCTGTAATGGCACCAGTGGGCAAAACTATTTTGAGACCTGAGCGGGGTTTAATCAAAAGGCAAGCTACTGAGTTTCTCTAAGCTTCGCCATTCTCATGTTCTGTTTGTACACAATCGTTTGAATATGACTAACGTATAAAGTATTGTATTATATATTGACATCTATACAGGATCAATAACACTGCACAGAAATATGGCCTGCTGCCTTGTTACTGGTCACAGTGGGTCCACTCCACTTGCACTCCGTTTTAAGAGATAACTGCTGTCAGCTCTCCAGGGCCAGTGTCCCTCCTGATACTGGGACTATAACTCCCAATATTATCAGCCAGGCCTAGCGGAGGCTATTTTTAATTATTCCAGCCTGTTACCATTTTACACAAAGAAATCTTTATTATTTATTATCGTTCTGCGATTGGAGATGATGTTTTATGAATGTTATGCAAATGTCACAGACAGATATGCTTAATCTATTGTCTCCTAACACTGTGCTGCTTAATACACACAGACCCAGTAGATGCAGACTTGATAGAAGGTGATGGAGAGTCAGAAGAACCATCCTCAGATGACACCCCACAATGCTTCAATGAGACGGACCGGTCACACAACATGCTACGGATGTTGGATGATCCTGAAAGTAGAGAGCCCACAACTCCAGAGTCGATTACGACCCAAGAAAACGAACAACTGCCCCGGCTAGAAGGAGAGATCGGGGAAGATCCCCACAAAAAGATACACGTGATAGTGCCTGAAGGACTGAAACTTCATCTTTATGCAAAAAATTTAAAAAACAAACATACAATCTCTGAGGGAGATGATCATAACTTGACAGCTATACATGAAATTGTTAAATCCACCACCAAACTGACAGACTCTATTAACAATATTCACAAACTAGGGCCGTGCCAGTCCACTGATATAAAGTCTGAGGATGATCCGATCCTGAATCTCCAGCAGAAGGTCCTTAATATCATGAACAGGGCACTCAAGAAAATTCTGGCTGCAATTCAGACAGCTGCTGAGAAGTGTCCATTGTCTGCATTAACTGATGCTGAGCACCCCTTAGCAGGTGGAAAAGAACAAAATAAATGAAGGGGGTCCAACTGCATGATTCTTCTTAGCCCTCACCCATTACATCCTGCCTATAAGAATGGAAGCCTGGGGTGCACTCTTCTGTCATCTATAGGACACAGATCTAATTTTTCCTTCCCCTTCTCATGCGCTCCACTCATTAGCTCACAGAGGGTGCCTTTAATCATATTATATTCAGCCACATTTAACAATCTCCCCATTAGATAACCAGGTATAGATGGGACTCTCACTGCTCCTCGGCTGTCATAGTGATTAGGGTTATAAAGGTTTTTGGGTGCCATCCCACAGATGTCTAAGGGTGCTCTCTGACACTCAAGCCTGACCCCTCCGCATGTGCTCGAGTGATGGAGAAGATTCAATTCTACACTAGCTACCCAAGTCCACATTAACTGGGTGTCAATAATAATGTATACATGTAAACCTAAGAAAAAGAGAGCGTAAAATGGGAGATGGGCAGAAGCCAGGCGGCACAGAAATACATTAACGAGCCAAGGCCAGATATTTGAGAATTCTGGGAAATGTAATATTCGAGAGCATGACAGGGCAATGGGAAAACAGAGGAGTGGTCTTATATATTCTACATTGAATTGCTATTGGTCTGCAACCTGTGCCTGGAGAATTATGCTGTGGCTCTAGAATGTAAGACTGGTCAAAACAGGGTGCAGGAATGAAGCCAATCTATGCCATGCATGGTATCAGTTTGTGTGTAACGTCAGAGCAAAGCGAGGGCTGAGACTGGGATGGTAATGATAGGATGCAAGCCCTGGGTGCAGGTTCTCTAAGATTGAACACAGAAGTGAATCTTCCCCATTAACCAGGGGATAGAAAGAACAGGCTATCTGTGCTGAGAGAGACAAATTATTTATTGTCAAACCACTCAAATGGAAAATGGGAGGATTACACTCAAAAACTCATTGTTCAAAGCATATCTGGCTAGTTTATGGAGCTGTTAATCCCATCTACCCCTCTTCACAGCTTATTACTTACAGTTGTACTCAAAAGTTTACATACCCTTGGAGAATTGGTGATATATGTACCATTTTTAAATAAAACATAAGTGAGCAGGCAAAACACATTGCTTTTATTTGTTATGGGATTCATATTCAACTGTAGGTTATAACAGAATTGCACAATCATAAAACAAAACATGACAATTTAGAAAAAAATGAAATGACCCCTGTTAAAAGTCTGCATACCCTTAGTTCTTAATACTGCATATTGCCCCCTTTAGCATCAATGACAGCAGGCAGTCTTTTGTGATAGTTGTCTATGAGGCCCCTAATTCTTGCAGGTGGTTTAGCTCCTTGAAACAACCACCACTTATTTTTCTACAACAGCGTGTATTTCACCTGAGGTTACATGTGGGTTTTTCTTTGTATTCCGAATAATTCTTCTGGCAGTTGTGGCTGAAATATTTCTTGGGCTACCTGACCTTGGGTTGGTATCAAGAGATACCCAATTTTTTCACTTCTTAAAGGGACACTCCAGGCACCCAGACCACTTCTGCCCATTGGGTGGTCTGGGTGCCAACTCCCATCACCCTTAATCCTGCAAGTGTAATTATTGCAGTTTTTATAAACTGTAATATTTACCTTGCAGGGTTAAGTCCTCCTCTAGTGGCTGTCTTGCAGACATCCACTAGAGGGACTTCCGTGTTCTTAAAACACGAAAAGTGTTTTAAACGACGCTGGGCGTCCTCATGCTATGCATGAAGACCTCCTGCGTCGCCGAAATCCCCATAGGAAAGCATTGAATAATGCTTTCCTATGGGGAGGTCTAATGTGCTCGCGTGGCCATTGCCGCGCATGCGCATAAGGTCTCCCCCGCTGGCTCATGTCGGCGGGGAAGGAGCATGGGCGGAGCCTGACCCAGCGCTGGATTCAGGTAAGTCACTGAAGGGGTGTTAACCCCTTCAGTAACATGGGATGGGGGGTGGGAGGCAGGGATTTGTTTCCCTAGGCACTGGAGAGTCCCTTTAATAAGTGATTGATCAGTACTGACTGGCATTTTCAAATCTTTGGCTATCTTTTGATATTCTTTTCAATATTTATAAAATTCCATTACCTTGTTACTCAGATCTTTTGATAGTTCTCTTCGGCTCCCCATGGCTCAGTACCTAGCCTGCTCAGTGCATCCGCGTGAGAGCTAACAAACTCATTGACTATTTATACAAAGACACTAATTGCAATTTAAAAAGCCACAGGTATGGGAAAATAACCTTTAATTGCCATTTTAACCTCTGTGTGTCACCTTGTGTGTCTATAGCAAGACCAAACATTCAAGGGTATGTAAACTTTTGATTGGGGTCATTTGGGGGATTTCTGTTATCATGATTTATTGATTATGATTTAAAAAGGAGCCAAACAACTATGTGATAATAAATTACTTCACTATCCTTCAATAAAAGACATTTTTATTTGCATAATTAGTCATATTTTCAAAATCAATGCCAACATTTTGCAGTTTCTGCCAGGGTATGCAAACTTTTAAGCACATGTGTATTTATGGCAATTGGGATCTTCTTTGATGTTAGCAAAAATAAAATACATTGAAAAATAATTTACACTTAGAATAAAATAAAATAGTATAAAGAGAAACAGAAAAGATTTCACACAACTGCAGATCTCATTTATGAGGTCACTGGACACACCTCCCAGGAGCGAGACTTGCTCAGTGATGCGTTTTGATTGGCTGATTCTTGTCAGGGGCTCCTGTCTTCCAGAAAGCTTCTGGACAATCCAAACTTCAGAGAATCGTTTTGTTTATTGTGTCTGTTGGGGTTTAATTGCTTACTTGGTTTGTTGTATTTTTGTGTTAAATTTGAGTGTTTCGGTTAAATACTTTGGTGGCCCTTGTGGGGGTTTGGTCTTTTTCCTCAGGTAGAAATAGAAAGTGAGGCTGATAAGGGCTTTGGAAAAACAATAATAGGTATTGTAAATACAATGATTTTATTTCTTTACATGAATGTAAAATTTCAAAGTGGATTCAAAGGGAGTTTCAAATGTAAGGTCAGACTAGCTAATCTGAGCCCCTAGCTGACCTTACATTGGAAATTCAATTTGAATTCTCACTTTCATGAATAACTTTGTCAGTCTCTTTTTAACATACGGAATATAACAGAGAGGTGAACAAGCTCCTCCTGCTCACAGTCTGTGACAGATTCATTCATAATGTTGAATCCACTGGAAACGGGGCTGTGGTGCAAAGTAGGGATTAGTTTCACTGGGTGCTATCATCCCAAAGTGGTCAGGATTTCATTTTCAGAGGCCGAGGGTAGATGGAGGCATGCCTCACTTTCCTTACCTAGAATCCAGTGATTTCTTCAAAAACTTATATAACTTGCTTTCAATTCAAATATTTACAGCCTATTGTTATTTAAGCACACGGCTTGTGTAAGGAACGCTCTTTAATTCATTATCAAATCATATGTGTGGCTATTATAAGGAGATACATGTTAGAAAATTACTGAAAGAAATATCTGTATCTACTATTTGAAATAAAAATGTAGCAGCAATAATTGTTGATAGACTTTGTCAAAGACCTTCGTCTGAAAAGAAAAACATTTCTCCCAAATGGCGGTTCAGCTCATCCAAACTTCGTCAGTAAGAAAAGATTCTGAAAACAATTCAGACGCTGAATGGGAGCGAAAAGCGAAAATAGACCAATCTTTGTACTGCACAATATACATTTTGAGAACATACTGACACATTTCCCTGACATTTTGTTCAATGATGAAGTGAGAAAAAGCAACCAATAGAGGAAATAGAGAATGATCAGTAAAAATGCATTATTTCTATAATTCATACATGTATTCATTATATAATCAATATAAAGAGATCTTTATACTTCACATTGTTTACCCTCCGTTGACCATTTCTCCACCTGGAAGACCTATCGTTTCTGGTGTTGGATCTCTCATAGCAATCTGTCAATACATCAATAGGCAGTGACAGCCCTGTCTAGTGCAAAATACGCCTTATTGTAAAGATTCAACTCAGTTATTAAGGAGTTTAGACACCTTTATATGGAAGGACAGCTATATCTACACCCCCTCCTCCTCACATTCTGTGATGGATCATCCTCATGCAAAGAGTGTGGAAGTCTAATGTCGTCTAACAGAGTGAAACTCCATTGGGGACCTCGAAGGGCCTTTAGTGACTGGCATGTTTTACATTGCAGGGCTAAACCCACAGGGGCATGAAGTGGTCCTGGGTGCATAGAGAGTCTTTTCAATTTATTTCAGGGTATTTTTTCAAAAAAATGTAAAAATAGATGACCCACTCACTCGTTCCACCTTTTCCTTTTTTATAAATAAAATAACTCCTGCTTATGCTAGGGCACTTTTGTTTTTTTAAAGGATGGTCACTGACGTTACAGACTGGATAGATGTGCATGAAAGTTTGGTTCTTGTCATGGTGAAACGGTTAAGCAGTGCATCGATTGCTCACTCACATTTTCCTTCATTTTCTTTTTTAAAAATCCATCTTCTTTAAACTTAAAAAGACTCCTGCTGCAGCAGCTCCCCATGTTTCAAAAGTCGAGATCTTGCAGAGCAGGTTCCGAACAAGCCAGAATTAGGTCTGGATTTCAGCTGGACAAGACAGCAAGGTTTGACCCAAATGCTACAAATCCTTGTCCAGATTTAAAACATTCTAACGTTATGTGTCTATATAAGTACCGAAAATTCGAACCCAGCTATAGTGCAGTTCTATTCTAACACTGTGAAAATAAAATTATTATAATAGCAATCACTACGCATTAGTGTTCATAAAACCTCAGCAATTGTGATGCACTAATCTTACAATCAGTTATATAAAAATTAACACAATGTTTTCTTTATCATTGGAAATATTCCACATCTAATCCACATGTAAAGTGCTACAAGCCCTCTAGAATGGCCAACGTTGGGTTTAAACAGATCCAACAGACCATATCACCCTTAGTCCTCAGTGCTCCAACACTGGGGGGAGAGAGGGAGACCAGGAAATCCCAGATGGTGTTTTGAAAGCTCACTGTAGCTTCCATCCTTATGTTGGTTTCACTTGCCCTCAGTCACGTGGGGGATGTCTGGTCCATTGCTTATGAATTGCGTAGTGATGTGTTTCATCCTCGTGACCATCCCACCCCACCCCACTGTTCCGCACTAGATGCCCCTTTGGAGGTGACCACAGGAAAGTATAAGTTTGAATAGTGTCTTGGGAAGCAGTTTAAGCGGTAAGTATTGAACCATGGCCATATGGTACGGTTAAATCCCAATATTTGTTTGTCAAGACAGGTGACTGTAAGTGGCCTTGTACAAGTTAAAACTGCATTTTTCATGTTTTTTGGTTTACAGCAGCAATGCATGTTCTGCGTTTGCCCCCAATTCCTTATTTTCTTTGATAGAATGTTCTCCTATCAGACTGAGAGACTACACGCAATCACAGCACATTCTGTCCACCAATCTGCCGTTACCTGGTACTTCGCTGATAGACAACATGGGACATGAAGAGTTAAGCTATCACATTAGCAGAAATCAGGAGACCTGTTATAAATAGAGATGGGCACAGGAGAAATGTTCTGGTTTGGTTTTTTTCAGTCATTCAGTCAATAATTTTTTTATTTTCGATCATTTATTAACTTTTAGTCAATGAAACTGAATTAATCGTGTTTGCAAAATGGGGTTCATACAAATAGAAAATAAATGAATAAATACAGCCATAAAAATGAATTTTAGTTTATAGAAAGGCTATGCAAATTATACACAGCCAGATTAAATACTAAGAATTGGACGATAGAAGCAGCAAACTGACAGAAATAACGTTTTCTATTAGTTCCAAACGGTGGTGTTAGGCCGCTAGTCTCTGATAATATTGGATCAGTTTAACCCCTTAAGGACACACGACATGTGTGACATGTCATTATTCCCTTTTATTCCTTAAGTTTGGTCCTTAAGGGGTTAAAGAGTTACCAAGGAACCAAATCCTACTGGAAGAGTGAAGAACGATGT
>OW240915.1:334878667-334913574 GCA_933207985.1 Pelobates cultripes
GATCTTTAATCAGCTGAGTTTACAGCGATATCTGACGTTCAGCGTACACTTCAAACACTTTGAACAGCGTCCCCTTAACCCCTTGAGGACCAAACTTCTGGCATAAAAGGGAATCATGACATGTCACACATGTCATGTGTCCTTAAGGGGTTAAACACGGACAGCTAAATAAATGAGGAAACCAATGTGTTCTGTGATCAGCAGCATTAATAATAAAACACAATGATTTTTTCTGTAAGATTAGTTTGTGCTAATAAGGGCCTCTCCCAAAATGTTTATCAGATTAAATCACACTAAGCATAAATCATTCTATTGTTCCATTCTTTGATATGTAACAAGATGGAGACTAACCGAACCCTTCACGGATAACAGTATGGTATATTTCAGAACCTTTCACGGATAACAGTATGGTATATCTCAGAACCCTTCACGGATAACAGTATGGTATATCTCAGAACCCTTCACATATAACAGTATGGTATATCTCAGAACCCTTCACGTATAACAGTATGGTATATCTCAGAACCCTTCACGGATAACAGTATGGTATATCTCAGAACCCTTCACGTATAACAGTATGGTATATCTCAGAACCCTTCACGGATAACAGTATCGTATATCTCAGAACCCTTCACGTATAACAGTATGGTATATCTCAGAACCCTTCAAGTAATACAGTATGGTATATCTCAGAACCCTTCACGGATAACAGTATGGTATATCTCAGAACCCTTCACGTATAACAGTATGGTATATCTCAGAACCCTTCACGGATAACAGTATGGTAAATCTCAGAACCCTTCACGGATAACAGTATGGTATATCTCAGAACCCTTCACATATAACAGTATGGTATATCTCAGAACCCTTCACGGATAACAGTATGGTAAATCTCAGAAACCTTCACGGATAACAGTATGGTATATCTCAGAACCCTTCACGTATAACAGTATGGTATATCTCAGAACCCTTCATGTATAACAGTATGGTAAATCTCAGAACCCTTCACGGATAACAGTATGGTATATCTCAGAACCCTTCACGTATAACAGTATGGTAAATCTCAGAACCCTTCACGGATAACAGTATGGTATATCTCAGAACCCTTCACGTATAACAGTATGGTATATCTCAGAACTCTTCATGTATAACAGTATGGTATATCTCAGAACCATTCACGTATAACAGTATGGTATATCTCAGAACCCTTCACGTATAACAGTATGGTATATCTCAGAACCCTTCACGTATAACAGTATGGTATATCTCAGAACCCTTCACGTATAACAGTATGGTATATCTCAGAACCCTTCACGGATAACAGTATGGTATATCTCAGAACCCTTCACGTATAACAGTATGGTAAATCTCAGAACCCTTCACGGATAACAGTATGGTATATCTCAGAACCCTTCACGTATAACAGTATGGTAAATCTCAGAACCCTTCACGGATAACAGTATGGTATATCTCAGAACCCTTCACGTATAACAGTATGGTATATATCAGAACCCTTCACGTATAACAGTATGGTAAATTTCAGAACCCTTCACGGATAACAGTATGGTATATCTCAGAACCCTTCACGTATAACAGTATGGTATATCTCAGAACTCTTCATGTATAACAGTATGGTATATCTCAGAACCATTCACGTATAACAGTACGGTATATCTCAGAACTCTTCATGTATAACAGTATGGTATATCTCAGAACCCTTCACGTATAACAGTATGGTAAATCTCAGAACCCTTCACGGATAACAGTATGGTATATCTCAGAACCCTTCACGTATAACAGTATGGTAAATCTCAGAACCCTTCACGGATAACAGTATGGTATATCTCAGAACCCTTCACGTATAACAGTATGGTATATCTCAGAACTCTTCATGTATAACAGTATGGTATATCTCAGAACCCTTCACGGATAACAGTATGGTATATCTCAGAACCCTTCACGGATAACAGTATGGTATATCTCAGAACCCTTCACGTATAACAGTATGGTATATCTCAGAACCCTTCATGTATAACAGTATGGTATATCTCAGAACCCTTCACGTATAACAGTATGGTATATCTCAGAACCCTTTATAGTAACATGTTACAGATATATAGTAAAACAAAAAACAAAGTCAACCTTTGACGTGTCTGCCTGTTAATCCAAATGAAAACCTGATTTTGAAGCGTTTTCCAACTGTGCCACAAAATAGGAAAAATTCTTAATGACTCCAAAATGGCAGTCAAACGTTGTCACGTTAACACCTGCTGTTAATATTATATCAGTCTGTACAGCTCATGTTATTCGAAAAAATATTCAGGATTTTTTTTTAATTATGTCAATTTAGAATTCCATATCTTGCTGTAAAGAAGACATTTCCACAGCCAGAGTTTGAATCTCCTTCCAGTAAGTGTCTGTGTGACGTTGTTTGATTTATAAGGTCCTTTTAATGAACAGGTTAGCAGAGAGCCATCTGTACTTGCTCTCTATATATTTATTACATCCTTTCTGAATATATTCTGAAATGCCTTTCTTTAAAGGATCACTATAGGGTCAGGAACATGTATTCCTGACCCTATAGTGTTAAAACCACCATCTAGCCCCTCTGGGCCCCTCATGTCTCCATAAATATAGTACAAATCTTACTGTATTCAAGCCTGAAGCTGTAATGTGGCAAACCTAGCCACTCGGACTATAACTGGACACTATGCCTTTAAGGGTTGCCTATAGGTCTGGAGAGATATGCGTTTTAACCTGTATGTGTCTGTTTCATGTATTCCCTGCATTACCTGTAATTATCTGTTCCGCCGAATGCAAATGGCGGTTTGAATGGGGATTCCCTTTCGTTTCACGAACAGCACTTTGGAGGGCCGTTCGTGAACCGAACGCAATGCCCCCTAATAGCCCACACACTTAGAGGCGTGTGGCGCTAGTTAATCGATTGCAACATTGTTGCAATCGGTTATTAGAGGCTCTCCTGGGTGGCCGTCGTTCGACTACCGACCATGCGGCTGTCGGCCATCTTGGATCCTTTGTTTCCTCAGCGGGGTTATGTCGTCGAGCGCCTGGTACTAAAAACGGCTACTCGACGACACAAGCCCCGCTGAGCCTCCAGGGCGTTCGGGAGTTTCGGGACATTCGGTATTTTGTTCCCTAAAAGCAATCGGTTCTGTTTATATATTTTATACGAATTGTGTTGTTCGTGCGGCGTTCGGTTATTTTAGCTGGGATCTGAGCGGTAATCTCACGAATGATACCCTCAGACCCCAGCTATCTACCGAACGTCCATTCGTGTAAATCCACTGTATATTCACCAAGTTATGGATTTTTATGTGAATTGTCGGTTCTGCTGCACGAGGGGATAATCCACTTAACGGTGCATTCTGGGAAGATGATCCCTCTCGTGCAGCAGTGCCTGATGGGAGAAATATGCAGTAATGTAAGTCCCCCATGTAGTCCCCTCTGGGAGTGCCCCTGGGGAGGGACTCAGGAAACCCCTTGCATGGGGACTTGTATAAATTGTCCTGCTGATTAAAAGGTTGTCAGTTGACTCCCAGCCTATGTGTCGTCTAGTTCTTGGGAAGGAAGGGTTACTACAGTGCTGTCTGGATTATTGTATGCTGATTCCCTGGATTATCCTTTGTTGTTCCTGTTACCCAGCGGAGATATCGTGGATTATACTGCCTCTCCGCTACAATTGGTGGCAAGCGACGGGATTCAATGCACACAGCAAAGCAACGTTCGGCAGATTTTTAAACGAATCAAGGAACAGGCATTCGGGAATTAGCACATTCGAATAAACCTCACGAACAGCAGGTGAATGGGAACAAATTACGCCCTGCTAAAACGGAGCACATTAAAGGAGCTGCTGGAAGCAAGAGGAGCAATCGCCAGTAACAAGGCAAAGGCTGTCCTAATTACAGAGCTCATGGAAGGAGACAGAGCCACAGCTGCTGCAGCACCTCAAATGGAGGGAGAAACCCACGAATTTACAGCGGAATTCCGAGCACGAATGGCTTTATTCCCTGAACCCCCATCTGCAGAGATGGTTGACAGGCTGTTCGGTGATGTACAGGAGTACATTATGGCTAGGAGACCGCAAGGGAACCAGCAAGCCGGGGAAAGAGCCGCAACGCCAGTACATATTCTCCCAGGGAAAGCTAAAATCCCATATCAAGCCTTCAAAAGCTATGTGGAGACAGAGGGTGGCGTTGACGACTATTTACAGGACTTCGAGAGACTGTGTTTGCTACACGAGATTAACAATGCAGACAGAGTACCCCTACTAGCGGGGAGATTATCTGGGCGAGCCGCTGAAGCGTACCGGGCAGTACCAGACGAGGATAGTAGAGACTACGCTAAAGTAAAACGGGCCATCCTAGCCCGGTATGCCATCACATCAGAGGCATACCGAAAGAAGTTTCGGGACATTAAAAAACCCACTAAAGACACCCATGTAGAATGGGCGCACCAGCTGCAACGAGCTGCCAAGGGGTGGCTGGAGGCCGCCCAAGTTGATACATTGGAGGGTCTGTTCCAGCTAATGGTACTGGAGCAATTCTTCAATGGAGTCCCGACCTACCTACAAAACTGGATTCGGGACAGAAAGCCACACACCCTGCAGGAAGTGGCTAATATGGCAGACGAGTTCCAGGACAATCGGAGAGATCAACCCGTACCAACCCGAGCCGTCATCCCCCCTGCAACTCACCAGCGACCAGGGGTAAGCCAGAATTCCTACCCCCCCAGGTATTCAGCACGTCCACCAATCCGGTGCCATACCTGCAACCAACAGGGGCACATCCAGCGAGACTGCCCACGGAACCGGCCTCGACCCAGCTGGAATAACGCAGCCCCAAGCCACCGTGCCGCAGTCCACTGTATACAAGCCGAATCCTACCAGAATCTGGAGCTGGGGACAACCCAGGAGGAACCCCTCGGCACTCTACACGAGGTGAACCCTATCCAGGCCGCCTCCGATAACCGCCAAGGGCACCGCCAGGAAGTACACATGGAGGGGAGGAAAGTACAAGGACTTCGTGACTCTGGGGCCACCCTAACTCTAGTACGAAGTCATCTGGTACCAAAGCCCAAGCTCACGGGGGACTGTGTGGCTGTGCGGGTGGCTGGGGGAGCCATTTACAAAGTACCCACGGCCAAGGTGCACTTGAATTGGGGAGCGGGGCACGGGAATGTATATGTGGGGATGATGCAAGACTTGCCAGCGGATGTAATTTTGGGCAACGACTTGGGGGAGCTGACTTCCGCTTTTGTTCCACAGCCCACCATACAAGAAGCATACCCGGTTGTGACCCGGCAACAGGCCCACACCACAGCACCATCCGATCACTCTGAGGCTCAGGTAAGCAATGACCCTCCCCTACCCCCTATCATGCCCTGGGCCAATTCCATAGAGTTCGGGGCCGAAGTGGCCCTAGATCCTTCGTTACAGGTATACAAAGACCGCATTGATAAAGATCAAGCCGGGTTAGAGGGGGAAAGATATATCTGGGACAAAGGACTACTATATCGGCACGCAGAGAAGGTAGTGTCCGGGTCAATACCGTTGCCCATTAAACAGATAATAGTGCCTCGAAAGTATAGGTTAGAGCTGTTACGCATAGCCCATGATATCCCCCTGTCTGGACACCTAGGCATCAGTCGGACCAAGCACAGGCTGACCCAAAATTTCTTTTGGCCAGGTATTTCCCAGGATGTTAGGCGATATTGTCAGACCTGTGATACCTGCCAAAGGATAGGCAAGAGAGGGGACAGATACAAAGCACGACTACGGTCTCTGCCCATCATTGAAGAACCATTCAGTAGGGTGGCAGTAGACATCATAGGTCCCCTCGCAAAACCCAGCCCCTCCGGCAAGAAGTATGTCTTAACCGTGGTGGACTACGCCACCCGGTACCCCGAGGCAGTGGCCCTAACTAACGTACACGCAGAAACGGTAGCCGAGGCCCTGGTGAGGATATTCACCCGGGTAGGATTTCCCCGGGAGATTATCTCCGATAGAGGCACCCAGTTTACTGCTGAAGTGACCCATCAGCTCTGGAAGATATGTGGGATACAACAAATCCTAAACTCCCCATATCACCCCCAGTCCAATGGGCTCTGTGAACGGTTTAACGGAACCCTGAAACAAATGATCCGCACGTTCATGGACACCCAAAAAGACTGGGAGAGGTTTTTACCCCACCTACTGTTCGCGTATCGAGAAGTGCCGCAAGAATCCACCGGATTCTCTCCGTTCGAATTATTATTCGGGAGGAGAGTGAGGGGACCTCTTGACTTGATACGGGAACACTGGGAGGGAGACGAAACCATTAATGGCACCCCTATCTTACCATATGTGCTCGAGTTCAGGGAACGCCTGGAGAGGCTAACCCAGACCGTCCGAGACAATCTCCAGGTAGCGCAACAGCGACAGCGCAGATGGTATGATAAGGGAGCCAGGGACCGCAGCTTCCAGGTGGGGCAGAAAGTCCTAATCTTGCGACCAGTCCACAAAGATAACCTGCAGACTTCCTGGCAGGGCCCATACAAAGTGGTGGAACAGATCTGTGACACCACCTATGTGATCGGCCCGGTTACCGGCGTGGGAGGCAAACGCATGCTCCATGTGAACATGCTCAAGCCATACCACGAACGTACTGAGGAAGTCACCGCAATCTGTGCCCCTGCCACGGAAGATCTTGATAACCTACCCCTACCCGATCTCCTAGACCAAGAGGGCCAGAGCGGAGATCTGGGAGAGGTACAGTTAGGAGAACGATTAAATGCCCAAGAGCGGGCCCAGGTACAGAGGTTGCTTCAGGAAAAGAAGGCCACGTTTTCCAATTTACCAGGCTATACCCCTTTGGCTACCCATACGGTAGAAACTTTAGATCAGACCCCCTTGCGCCAACCCCCATATCGCACTCCAGAGGCAGTCAAAGAAAGTATGCGCAAGGAAATTGAGGAGATGATTCAGTTAGGAGTGATCGAGCACTCGGACAGCCCCTGGGCCTCCCCGGTAGTACTGGTGCCGAAACGGGACGGGACGACCCGTTTCTGCGTAGACTACCGACGGCTCAACGATAAAACGACCTCTGACGCATATCCCATGCCCCGGATAGACGAACTCCTCGACAAGATGGCCAGGGGTCAATACCTAACCACTACAGACCTGTGCAAAGGGTACTGGCAGATTCCATTAGCGGAAGACGCCATCCCTAAGTCGGCCTTTGTCACCCCGTTTGGCCTGTATCAGTTTAAGGTCATGCCATTCGGGATGAAAAACGCTCCAGCTACCTTTCAGAGAATGGTGGACAGATTATTAGATGGGTTCCAGGAGTATGCCTGCGCGTATCTAGATGATATCGCTGTAACGGACCGTTTTGCACACAAGGGGTAAAAACCGTTTAGGCGATCGGCCCCCTTTCCAGAGATCCAGGCACAGCTACTGCAGAACACCAAAACTCACGAACTGGATACAAAATAGCACTCCAACTCCCGAACTGGAACCTCCCAAATAGCTGCTAGCAGACGAACAGGAAAAGCAGACGAACAGCTTACACTCCTGGCAATCAGTCTCTAACAGCATACAGTGAATCCCCCCAAGAACGAGACAAGGCTCCGTGTTGAGGGTCAAGCAGTGGTCTGAGGTGCTGGCACACCCAGCCTGGTTTTTATTACAGTGTTTCAAATACAGGACCGCCCACAGGGAGGTATAAAACAACCAATCATATCACAGTTACATCCCACATATTCCCTCCCCTTATCCTGAGAGGAAACTCAATTATACAAACAGTTAAAACATACTTTCTACCCAACTTTCATAACTCCAAAACCATACATCACATTCACATAAAATTACATATTCTCAATCAATCCATTCAGGGGAACAACATATTCAAAAATGGCACAAATCAGACAAGGGGTTCAAAAGTTAGTAAAAAGTCCTTTGTGACTAAATGAAGCATGGCTTTCTGGCCCAAACCAGTTTCAGAGTCTTCTATCCTGGAGATAAGTAATTGAATTATCTCCCAGGACAGACACAAGACTCCATTAAGCACATGGTTGCAAAAAGACACAAAGCACTTTAAAATACATAAAGTCACATTTATACATAAAACACAGACATTTCACATATCCCCAGATAGCTCAGGTCTGAGCGCACATTATTAAGTGAATGGCGCTCGGACCACACAAATACAGTTTAATCACCATGGAGCCAAAGTCTTTACAGTCAGTTTCATACGAATGGGCTCCATGGGATTCCCATCTGGGGTATAACACATTCAAACAAATCTACTGAAACCCAGGCAGAAAAGCACGAATACAGCTTTTCTGCAGGCAAAAATAAAGTCTTTTAAAAGGGGGCCATAGTCCAAAGGCAGCAGGTGAGCAACCAGGCTTCTCCAATGCAATGTGGCGAGATTGGTCTCGTCACATCTCTCCCCTTTTCCAAACAGACTAACAGGGTATCTGACCTCCTGCCGGTCAGTGCCCTTGTTAGTCCAGCAGCCCACCCACAACAAATAATCAACAGCACAGCCCACCCACAATAAATGGTTACTACACCTGGGTAAAGGAGAAGCTTGTCCATGTCCAGGTGCCTCACCACGGCTGTGCTGGGTACGGGTACGCTGACTTGGTGGGTTGCTGCGTGGGCAGAGACCAGCGGCACTCTGCCCTGTTGCCAGCGCTACTGGGAGGGTAGCCTGGTTGAAGCCTGGTTGTTGGAGGGGGAGACCGACTGTCTCCCCTTTAACTACACCACTCTGCTGCTGGAGACCGACTGTCTCCCCTTTAGACACACAGCTCTGCTGCTGGAGACCGACTGTCTCCCCTTTAGATACACCGCTCTGCTGCTGGAGACCGACTGTCTCCCCTTTTGTTGCACAGCTCTGCTGCCGGAGGGGGAGACCGACTGTCTCCCCTTTGGATACTCTAAGATGTTGCTGGGGAGAGGGGGTAACAGGCTCCTCTCCCGATAGAACACTCTGCCGCTGGGGAAAGGAGACTGAGCTCTCTATTCCCTGCCCATTAATGATCCGCCGCTGGGGAGAGGTGGTAGCAAGCTCCTCTCCCATACATACTTTCATCCTCTGTGGAGGGAGACCGACTGTCTCCGCTCCCAATACAGTGTCCTGCTGCTGGGGAAAGGAGACTGGGCTCTCTATTCCCTGCTGTATCTCCCACTGGGGAATGGAGACTGGGCTCCCAATTCCCGGCACATCACTCGGCCGCTGGGGAATGGAGACTGAGCTCCCAATTCCCAAAAAATCACGCTGCTGCTGGGGGGCAGGAACAACTACCTCTGCCCCCTGTAGCTCAGCCTGCCGCTGGGGAGGGAGGACGCTGCTCTCCTCTCCCTGCACTTTACACTGCCTTCCCGGCATATCACTCTGCTGCTGGGGGCCAGGAACAACTACCTCTGCCCCCTGTAACTCAGCCTGCCGCTGGGGAGGGAGGACGCTGCTCTCCTCTCCCTGCACTTCACACTGCCTTCCTGGCATATCACTCTGCTGCTGGGGGGCAGGAACAACTGCCTCTGCCCCCTGTAACTCAGCCTGCCGCTGGGGAATGGAGCTTGGGCTCCCAATTCCCTGCAATATCTCCCGCTGGGGAATGGAGCTCGGGCTCCCAATTCCCTGCAATCCCGGTGGAGAGACCTCGGTCCCCTCTCCACCTGCCGCCTGGGGTTCCTCCCAGTAAATTTCAACAATATCTTCCCAGCTGAATGGGTCTGAGACTGGATCTGTCACTCTGCTGTCCTGCGGAGCCTTCCCAATGGAGTGGAAAAGATCTCGGTAGTCCTGCTCCAGTTCCCACTCCAGGGTTGCTAGGTGAGCCAGGTCTTGCTCTACCTCATGGGGGTCATCCCAGTCATGCCTAGCCTCCCTCTCGTAGAAAATTTCCTGAAGTCTGTTCTGTGCAGGGCTCCCGAAGGCAGGCTCTGCAAAGGACTCCCATAACAAGCCAGGACCATCAAACTCCTCTCCCTCTGGCTTGTCATGCTCAGCTGTCCAGAGTATATAGTGTGCCATATACCACCAGAGCGCCTGGTAGGCATCCTCCAGCCATAGCTCCTGCCATACCCGATGCTCTAGTTCCTTCACCCATTCCTCCAGGGGCTGCTCTCCCAGGAAGGGCATCCGCAGGGCCACTTGCTTCTGCAACCGCTGCTCTTCACTGGGGAGACTCTCACCCCGCTGGTATTGTACATTATCCAGGGCCTGGTACCAGATGCCTTTCCTTAATGCATCCCGACCATCCAGGTCCTCCTCCTTGTATAACACTGCTGGTTCCATTCTGTTGCTTTTAGGGTCGCTGTACTGGGACATGCGTTGCCCCCACTTGTAAATCCAAAGAGATGGTGTCTCCTGTAGCTGTCCTTCTGGCTGTAGGAACGATCCCGCCGCTTGCCACCAATTGTAACGGACCGTTTTGCACACAAGGGGTAAAAACCGTTTAGGCGATCGGCCCCCTTTCCAGAGATCCGGGCACAGCTACTGCAGAACACCAAAACTCACGAACTGGATACAAAATAGCACTCCAACTCCCGAACTGGAACCTCCCAAATAGCTGCTAGCAGACGAACAGGAAAAGCAGACGAACAGCTTACACTCCTGGCAATCAGTCTCTAACAGCATACAGTGAATCCCCCCAAGAGCGAGACAAGGCTCCGTGTTGAGGGTCAAGCAGTGGTCTGAGGTGCTGGCACACCCAGCCTGGTTTTTATTACAGTGTTTCAAATACAGGACCACCCACAGGGAGGGATAAAACAACCAATCATATCACAGTTACATCCCACATATTCCCTCCCCTTATCCTGAGAGAAAACTCAATTATACAAACAGTTAAAACATACTTTCTACCCAACTTTCATAACTCCAAAACCATACATCACATTCACATAAAATTACATATTCTCAATCAATCCATTCAGGGGAACAACATATTCAAAAATGGCACAAATCAGACAAGGGGTTCAAAAGTTAGTAAAAAGTCCTTTGTGACTAAATGAAGCATGGCTTTCAGGCCCAAACCAGTTTCAGAGTCTTCTATCCTGGAGATAAGTAATTCAATTATCTCCCAGGATAGACACAAGACTCCATTAAGCACATGGTTGCAAAGAGACACAAAACACTTTAAAATACATAAAGTCACATTTATTACATAAAACACAGACATGTAACATATCCACAGATAGCTCAGGTCCGAGCGCACATTATTAAGTGAATGGCGCTCAGACCACACGAATACAGTTTAATCGCCATGGAGCTAAAGTCTTTACAGTCGGTTTCATGCGAGATGAAACCCATGGGATTCTATCTGGGAGGTATAACACATTCCACCAAAAGGAAATGCCGAACACCGTTGGAATTTCGTGTGCTTTCGCGAACAAGAGGTGGTGACTTCCAGCGGTGATGCGGCATAAAACTGTGTCCGATTTTAGTTCCATGAAAATAGAGGCGAACACCGCTGTTCATTCATATGGTTTAAAATGGCCGCGACCTCGTGTTCGGGATACGAACGGCGGCCACCCAGCGTTCATCAATTAAGCTGCGGTTAACCGCAGCTTCAGGGAGGTTAATTGCTGGCACACTCCAGCTCCCAGGTGGTCCAGTCATTCGTACGGTTGTTCGGTAGTTTGAAACTACCGAACAACCGGCAGAAAAGCATGAATATGGCTTTTCTGCATGGAAAAATAAAGTCTTTCAAAAGGGGGCCATAGTCCAAAGGCAGCAGGTGAGCAACCAGGCTTCTCCAATGCAATGTGGCGAGATTGGTCTCGTCACACCTCCCTCACCCTGCCACTTCACCTTTTCACCCACCCTCACCCTGCCACTTCACCCTGCCACCCCACCTGTCACCCCATCTCACCCTGCCACCCCACGTGTCACCCCCATCTCACCCTTCCACCCCACATGTCACCCTGCCACCCCACCTGTCACCCCCCTTTCATGCTGTCACCCTGCCACCCCACCTGTCACCCCCTCACCCTACCACCCCACCTCTCAACCCATCTCACCCTGCCACCCCATCTCACCCTGCCAGTTCACCCTGCCACCTCACCCTGTCACCCCGTCTCATCCTGTCACCCCTCTCTCACACTGCCACCCCACCTGTCACCCCTGTCACCCTGCCACCCCACCTCTCATCCTGTCATCCCCCTTCCAGCCCACCTAGCACCCTGCCATCTTGCCCTGTCATTCCCCTCTCACTCTGTCACCTCACCCTGTCACCCCCCTGCAACCCAACCTGTCACACCCTGTCACCTCCCTCTCACCCTGTCACCCCACCTCTCATTCTGTCATCCCCCTTCCACCCCACCTGTCATCCCTCACTCCCTCTCACTCTGCCACCCCCTCACTCTGCCACCCCCTCACCCTGTCACCCCCTCTCACCCTGCCACCCCACCTGTCACCCCCTCACCCTTCCTTCTCTTCTCACCCAGTCACCCCCCCTCACCCCACATCTCACCCTGCCACCCCACCTGTCACCCCACCTCTCATCCTGTCACCTTGCCCTGTCATTCCCCTCTCACTCTGTCACCTCACCCTGTCACCCTGTCACCCCACCTCTCATTCTGTCATCCCCCTTCCACCCCACCTGCCATCCCTCACTCCCTCTCACTCTGCCACCCCCTCACTCTGTCACCCCACCTGCCACCCCTTCTCACCCTGCCACCCCTTCTCACCCTGCCACCCCACCTCTCACACTGTCACCCCCTCACCCTGTCACCCCACCTCTTACTGTCACCCACCCTGTGACTCCCACACTGTCACCCCCTTACTCTCACCTTACCCTGTCACTCCCCACACACTGTCACCCCACGTCATACTGTCACCCCCTCACCCTGCCTCCCCTCTCACCCCACATTTGACCCTGTCACTCACCCTGCCACCCCACCTGTCACCCCCTCTCACCCTGCTACCTCACCTGTCACCCCCTCACTCTATCACCCCACCTCTTACTGTGTCACCCACCCTTTGACCCCCCACCCTGTCACTCCCCACACACCATCACCCCACCTCACACTGTCACCCCCTAATACTGTCACCCCCTCTCACCCTGTCACCCCCCCTACACTATGTCACCCTCCCTCACACTAGGTCTCCCCCCTCTGTCTCTTCCCTCTTACTCTGTCACACCCCTTACAAGAATGTCACCCCCTCTTACTCTGTCACCCCCCTCTTACTCTGTCACACCCCTTACACTAATGTAACCCTCTCACACTATTGTCACCCCCTTCTTACTCTGTCACCCCCTCACACTATGCCACCTCCATACACTATGTCACCCCCTCACACTATGTCATTTTCACCACACACCCTGTCACCTCTCTCCGCACACACTGTCACCCCCCTCCATACACACTGTCACCCCCCTCCATACACACTATCTCTCCCTCTAAACACACGGGCACCACTCTCCGCACTCTGGCACCCTCCTGCTCTTTTTACAATCACCCTGCCACAGTTACTCCTTTACTCACCCTTTTACCCCCTGAAGGCAATCATTCTACACACTGTCATAAAACATAGCTTCGCCATGAACTTAATGCCAAAGGCCACAGGCAGTAACACAAACATACACATGCTCAGAGAAACATGCATACATATACAAAGATACTCACTGCCAGACACACACACTCAGGCACACACAGGTAGACAATGCAACGACGTATACAAAGACTAGTTCTCTATATCCAGTACTGCAAGCCCGCCCTTCAATATATCTACAGCTTCTTATACACACACAAGTCAACTGCTGTTTTTTTCCAATAATGGTGTTAGTGGGGGCCTCATGTATGAGTTTCGCCTAAGGCCTCGCCAAGTCTAGAGCCGCCACTGAGTGCAGAACTTGGCAAAATGTAAATGACTGCCGGTAGCGCCTGAAGTCTAAAGTGTGCCTTCGGGGGCACCTACGTCTTATAGAGGACTGCTTAACTAACAGAGAAAAATGGTAAAAGATCAATAGCATCCAGTAGTCAGGATAATAGGTTAAATAAATCATGGAAAAAAATCACCCGGTAGGATAGATCACTGATCTCTACTGGACTGCTAATCCTAAGTAGCTCCAATGGCCATTAGGTATAAGCCCACCTGTCACGTCAAGGCAAATCTCTTAGGTGGGTCCTACACTAACAATTCACCTTTCTTCCTTTCAACCTCTGGTAACAAAATCTCCAATGAGACAGAAAGGGGTATTTTTCTAAAGCACTACATACTTATTAATAGGGATCACCCCATGTTTACTATTTTAGTCATTAAGTATGTAGGGGTTTTAAAAAAATAGCCCACTCTGTCTCATTGGAGATTTTATTTTTAACTGAAGCTGGGTGATGCCAAAAACCACCAGTTAATTAAATATGCATAGGGATTTGGGAGAGTGCTCAAGTAACTATTTCCTTTGTTTTTTTACTGTATATGTATTGGGACTGGCGTGTTCTATGGTCATTGCTGCTGCCCAGGAGTAGTGGGAGTCTGAGCGCAGGACTTATTTTTGTGTATTTGTATTTCCTTTTGGATCACAGTGCTGCCGCCCACCCCATGTGTCCCCCATTAAGGGTTAATAAGCATGTAGAAGTTTAAAAAATGCCGCTCTCTGTCTCATTAAAGATTTTCTTTTGCCCTAAGCTGCAGCAAGCAAGGTGAATTGTTAGTGTAGAACCCACCTAAGAGATTTTTCCTTGACGTGACAGGTGGGCTTACACCTAATGGCCACTGGAGTGAAACAAGAAACCTCCATTTATATAAACATGCACAGGAATTTGGGGTGGTGTGCAAGCAACTTTTTTCTCTGTTTTTTTTATTGTATGTATTGGGGCTGATGTGTACTTTGGTCAATGCTACCGCCCAGGAGTAGTGGGAGTCTGAGTGCAGGACCTGTTTTTGTCTATTTATATTTTAGGAAATGCCCGCTGATAGGTTACCCATTAGACAGAATATGGCAGCAACCTAGGGCCCTATGCACAGACACGAAAATAGGGGAGAAGGAAGGACAGTATGGAAGGGCAGAGGAGAGAAATTATCGGTTAGAGACACTATGGAGAGAAAGGAGGGGCAGAGTGAGAGACAGTATTGGGGAGTAGAGGGAGGGACAGTATGGGGGGGCAGTATGGGGGAGTAGAGAGAGGGACAGTATGGGGGAGTAGAGGGAGGGGCAGTATGGGGGAGTAGAGGGGGGAGACAGTATTGGGGAGTAGAGGGAGGGACAGTATGGGGGGGCAGTATGGGGGAGTAGACGGGGGACAGTATGGAGGCCAACCTGTAAACGGTATGGAGCAGAATGATGGACTTTATTGATGAGAAGAACAGATAGGTAATTAAATGTATCATGCCTCGGTCCTTGGTCCTAGGAAGGGGATCTTATCCAGTTCTGCTTGTGAAGTGAACATATTTGTATATCAGTGTCAGTAATATATTAGAATGACAATTGATCCAAATGGGGAGCTGGGATTATTCAATGGTGTTTGCTTCCTGGTGAGGTTATAAGCACTCACTATTTTGGTTCCTAGTTTGCCCTTTGGCACAGACTCTCCAGTAAGCCTCTCCCTGGTACTAGCCTCTGTTGAAGTCTTCTTCCCTTAATAACTGAAGCATACATACATGTGCTAATGTGTCTGCCCAGGTTGAAAAATATCAGGAAACATTTAAAGAAAGAGTTGCTCCAAACCAGAGACATTATATCACTTGCTGTCCCTTTAATTTGCAAGGCAATTACTAGAAAACATGAAAACCCCAGGCAAAACGACCAGTCCCACACTACCATCCCAATGCATACTGGGAACAACTCAATATAAAAAATCCAATATGTATTTTATATCCATAGAATTCTATAAATAAATTGAATCACAGCAGTCACTATGTTAATTATTCCACCCAAACTGATAGATAACAGATAGAATAGATAATGACAAGATTAGATGCAGCTATATCAAAACTGGAATAGACTTATATAGCAGGTTGTAGACTGATTCTCCACATTGGAAGCTGACCAGGAGAAGCTGCTTTTGAAGTTAACAGATATAGAGGACAGGACACGGAGGAACAAGGTCAGGATAAGGCTTGTCCCTAACTCGGTCACATCAGCTAAGCTATCCACAGTCTCAGTATTCAAGCAATACTTTTGGCCTTAAAAAGCTGGGACTGCCTGATAGGGCACATAGACTGCATGAACTAAAGGGAATCCCTGAAACGGCCCCTAAAGACACCATTGTGCCCCTAGGTGACAAATGTAAACTACAGGAATTATCTACTCAATATTGTTCTAAAAGCCGGTATAAAAAGACCACCATAAAAACGCTCAAAACAAGAAATAATATAATCAAAAGATCAAAATCATGTGTGGTACCAGGAGCAAATATCCAGGGAGAACAAAGAAAAAATGGAAAAAAAGGGCAAATGGCAGAGTGTGGGCAATGCAAATATAACATTTTTTTGAATAGTATTAAAAAGAAAAATGCGGGGGGCGGGGCCTGACAGCCAAGATGGCCGGCCGCCCTCTCTAAGAGCTCCTGCAATAACGGGCACATTCCTGACAATACTGATTGAACTGCTAACGCTGGCGGCACACAGTGTCCAGGGACTGACTCAAGACAACAAGAGACACAAAATGGTACCTGTCCGGCACCGAAGTGCTGCAGGAAACCCCACGCCGGCCATGCGGCCTAAACCAGAGCGGGGTCTGAGGCCCCGGGGAAGCGGCAGATCTCCCGGTGCGGGCCACACTCACAAGCGTGAACACATAACAGCCCTGCTTCCCCCTTCTCTGGACCAGTGGGGGACATCCCGGTCCTCGCTGGGGACGATTAATCAATACCCAACCAAGTGACAAAGCCAACAGCCAAACGGGACTGCAAAGGCCCAACCAAGATGGCGGCTCAGACGCAGCCCAAGAAAAAGCGCACACTCACCAAGCCTCCCAAGCACACATCGGAGTTTTATGACCAGCTCCGTGCCAGCCTCTGGACACAGCTCAACACCCGGAGACAGGCCTTTAAGCTAGCGATGAGGGTGGTGGCCTGGATCCGCCCGGCAACCCGGCGCCACCTGAATGGGTATCCTCCTCGTGGCTCCGGAGCGGCCCCCCAAGGAGAACAAAGCAGAAGACCAGCATGGCAGGAAACGGCGCCAGGATTATTGGGCGCTAGCACTCGTGCCCTCATGCTCCAGAGTGGACCCGCCAGCATGCCCGGCCTGCATACCTCTCAACTGCCCCAGCAATCTTTAACAAGCAAAGCGCAACCCCGCACACAAGAACCGACAATGCCGGTCGCGATGCCGACCCGGATACAGCGAGGATGGTAACCAGCTGGCGCAACAAACGCAGGGCCCCTCTTCGACCCACAGGGGAGGGAAACCTGAACCGAGAGACCTTTACACAATGTCAACGGCTCAGCAGAACTGGTGTCGGCTGACTACAGATAACTCATCGGACTGAGGCCTGGATACCTCTCCCAAGCATTAGAGACGGTTTCTGTGTAACAGCATGGACTCTCAGTGTAATGTATGATGTAGCTCCACGGACCCTTCCCTTTTTATAACTTGGTTTATTCTTTTAGCAAGATGCGCATTTGGTGCGAAACCTCCAGCGAAATTTTAAATGCACACTGAGCTCCCCGTCAAAGCTTACCATTTAACACTTTTTTTTTGTTGTTTCAATATGCCGTATAAGCCTAAATCCTAATGACTAATCTACTGTACATAGTATAGAGCTACTGTTACTAGACTAACAAGAAAAATAAAGAATTTTTAAAAAATGCATAAAATTAGCAACTACAATGTGAATATATAAAATCCTAGTCACAATAAATAAATATCTAAACCAGAAGCAAATATTAGCTTCACAATATCCCACAGAGATCGCGTAATATCAGTGGAGAATCCAGAGGTAAAACCTTCCTGGTAACAGTCTCTGTCCCATCGCTGCCTCTGTCCCACCACTGTCTCTGTCCCATCACTGCCTCTGTCAAAAGTTGCAAATGAAAGTTCACTGTGCTCTAAACAGTGGCACTGAAATTGATACAGTTCACAACAAAAGTATCCAGAGAAAGTGAATTGGTACTCACTGTCCTACCTGCTGCTGGCCCCAGGAGGGTAGGAAGCTGCGGTGTTTGAGTGTTCCTGGTGCTTTGGCTGTAAAATAGAGGATCTCCAGTTCACGTGCTCAATAAATTGGACCTGTATTTCTGCCGTGTGTAAACTCAATCCACCCATGATCGACCCGGCGTGTGCACGTGTTTTATTCGATCACCTACTCCTGGGAAATTGTTGGAAGGTCCCGCCTTACGCGTTTGGTGGCACTAGCGGCCACGTCATCAGAGGCTATAGTCTTTCATTCATCAAGCAAACCCTACAATTGTGTGTCTCCAAGAAACCCTCTTTTGTAGGCACAAGTCCACCTCCCTTCAGTCGAAGACATATCCCTTGGCTTACCACTCTTACGCAGATAAGAAATCTGAGGGGGTGGCAGTTGCACAGAGGTTCTGCATTTTCTCTTACAAACAAATTTACCAACATGGAAGGCAGACTCATAATTTTAGTGGGCAAACGCAACAATGTACTGTATCAGAATTATAAACCTTTACATGCCTAACACCAACCAACTCCCTTTTCTAGAAAAATGCTTTAAACAAATATAGTCACTTAAGATGGCCTCTTTATTGGTGTATGGGAATTTTGTGTGCAGATCCCATGCTGGACACCTCAGGAGTAACTCCAGCTCAAACCTCCAAAATGAGTAGGGCAGTGTTACGCTACTTGGGTGATTTGGCTTGGAACTCAACTGCAGCTTGTAAACCTCCCTAATTAAATGAGAGAAGATACAGAGAACTTTAAAGTATCAATACTGTAGCTTTAAGAAAAGAGGGAATCGCTGGTAAATTGATTCAAGCGAAGTTTTAATAAGTGTTAACTTAAATGATTGCATTTAGGCAAGAATCCAATAAGAAGAAGTGCAAATAATAAATAACACAAAGTTCATTATTAAGTATTTCCTCAGAGATGCATTAAGTAACATTCTTTCGTTAATGAGAATAATCTTCAATAGTAATATTAAGCAAGTAGCTGAGAATAGTTGCAAAGCAAGAACAGTTCATAGCTAATAGGCATCATGGGAGTTGTCTTCCAAATAATTAGTAACTTGAAGCACTGAGTGTGATTGCAAAGCAAGAAACAGTCCATAGTGAATGAGCATAGTAAATGAGCATGATGAGAGTTGTCCTCCAAATAATTAGTAGCTTGTAGTAGTGAAGATTTCAGAAAGCAAGACTTAGTTCATTATTAAATGAGATTGTAGATAATTAGATGAGAGGTATACTTAAGGTTAGTTGTCCTCCAATAGTAAAGAGATAATATCCACCTGTAAAGTGAGTTTCCGTTCTCCAGCATTCCTCTATAACATGAGCTTACTTGTCTTAGCCCGATGGCTAAGATAACATCAGAGCTTGAGAGCCGGCGTCTTCCAGGAGCCGGCGTGTACACTAGGAAGTTGAACCCACATTGCCAGACCCTGTGGAGAGCCTAAGTCTGGCGGAAGTATTTCCCAGTAGCTGAGCCTGTGGAGCCCGCGGTCTCGCGGAGGCAGCTCACACATTAGCTCGCACACATTCACCAAGCCCCCTCTCTCTGGCGCGGTCTCCCTAAATACCATCAGAGCCGCGTCAGAGGGGGGCAGGGTCCAGCTCCGCACAGCGGAGTGCCGAACCCGGAAGTGTTACCGCATGACAGGCGGGCGTTTTCCTGGTTGTTAAACAGACCTATATGATTCTGCACAAAACCCGAGTCTTAGGGATTATACACACTTGTCCATTACCCATAAGGTTGATGACTCCAGAATCCCTCATCAGCGCTACTCCAGAATCGATTTATGTCTGTTTGATTCCTCTCTAATACATAGGTCTAAACAAGCAGACATAGGGTCTATTAGTTGGTCTGACCACACCCTGATACCATTCTCTTACTACATATTTTCCCATCAGAATGAGACAGAATCACACTCAGCCAAAGCACGCACAATAACACTCAGGCACCACACACAACCCACTCAGGTATATTGTTTAGGGGGCAGGAAGGAGGGTCAGTAAGGAGGGCACTTCTCTGATTCTTGCACCGGGGACCTGTGTTAACTAGGAATAGTTACGGCTCTGCAGATCACCTCTCATCCTCATATCCACGTCATTCTGGCAACAATATTGAGGTGGATCCACTCTCTTTATACCTCCTGTGACGGAACGCTGGCATTCCGACTGAGTACCTCCGCCAATCGATGCTCCTAGCACTTGCCGAGGACTCCAAGCACTCCAACCGACACCATCAGCACTGCAGACCCCACTTCCAGCGATGCAACTGCACCGGGGTCTCTGCTGTCTCCACCCACCCTGGACCCAAGGCCAGGATCCAGCTTCCAGTGGGTGAACCTCTCTTTCCCCAGAGAGCAGGAACAGGAACAAGCTCTTAGCAGAACTTAGTGATCATACCCTGGGGAGTATAGTGATTATAGCAATCCCCAGAGTGTATTTCTCCAATCCCCCAAACATGAGCCAAGGCTTAATGCTGGAACAAGACTGATTTACTGGCACACAGAACTCACAATTTATGCAACACAAAACTCCTCCTCTGGGCCAGGCTAGATAATTGAGTTTCTACAATACACAAAGCTCAATTATCTGCTGGCCAGAAACATTACAATTTTTACAGCATTCATAACTTCTAAAATATACATCACAGGGACCCCAAAACATGCAATAACCCCAAAATTCACCCAGATCCGTTCAGTACTTTGGAAAATACAGTTTAATGCAGATTCTGCAGAACATATACAGGCTAAATGAAAAACAATTACTGTATAATGTGTCCCCTGCTGTATAGTCCAAAACCACTGCACGATGTCTCTGTGCACCAAATACTGGCGAGATGGCACCGTGTTGAAAAGTCCAAACAGTGTCTGTGAGTTAAAATGGCCGCCATCCATTGTTCTCACCATGTGCTTCTGATACAGGAAATGGTGGCCACCCAGTAACTCCACAGTATGTCCCCAGATGGTTCTTAAAGGGCCAGCAGCAGCACAACACAAATCCATTATGCCCAAATCATGTCTTTAAAGGGCAATACATCCCAGGGGCCATAGTCACAGGGCAAAAGGCGGGCAAGCAGTCCTCTCCAGGCACAAGTGGCGAAGGGCACTTCGTCACACATCTTCCCTTTGGGGGGAAGACTAAACAGGTACCTGACCTTCTGCCGGTCAGTACCTAGATTAGTCGGGCAGCCCACCCACAAAGAAAAATACGCAGAGTAACCCCCCCACAATAAATGGTACTGGCCTGTAGGTTCAAGTTTGTAGTGGGACAGCGCAGCACTCTCGGTCTCCCTGGTGCAGCTAGGCAAGCTGCTGGTGTTGCTTGGGGGGCAGAGGCCAGTGGCGCTCTGCCCTGCTGCCAGCTCTTCCACTGGGGTAACCCGTGGTAAGTCAGGCTCTGATACAGGGGAAAAGTGAGGGCAGAGGCTAACAGAGCTCTGCCCAGATGCCAGCTCTTCTGCTGGGAGGGGGTCAGTGGGTATCGCAGGCTCATCCACTGCCCCCAGGACCCAGTTGGGATGTAGCTGGGGAGGGGAAGTTTCGCTTACCTCCTCCTCCTGGCATCCCTGCGGGGTTGGTTGGGGATCTGGACCGCCCGTCCAGCCTCCCTGTAGGACTGGCACAGAGACCGCGGTCCCATCTGCGCCAGTGTGGTTAGGTTTGTCTTCCCCCTCTCCCGGTATCTCTGGCTGCTGTTGGAGGGGAGGCTGGTTGCCCCCACACCCCAGGACGCTGGTTGCTGTAAGGTGGAGGGATCGACCATCACCTCCTCCTGGAACTCAGGCCGCCGCTGGGGAGAGAGACCAGTTGTCTCCTCTCCCTGTATATTATACTGCCGCTGGGGACCTGGGCTGACTGCCCAGCATCCCTGTAGGGCTGGCAGAGAGACTTCGGTCCCATCTCTGCTTGCCATCTCTCTGTGTCCCCAGGACAAGTCTATGAGGTCGCCCACCTCCGGCTGCTGTTGGAGAGGGAGGCCGGTTGCCTCCCCTCCCCAGGACGCTGGTTGCTGTACGGGGGAGGGATCTACCATCACCTCCTCCTGGAACTCAGGCCGCTGCTGGGGAGAGAGACCGGTTGTCTCTTCCCTCTGTACGGTGCACTGCCGCTGGGAAGGGAGGTCGCTGCTCTCCTCTCCCTGTAACTCACTCTGTCGCTGGAGACGGGGTGTCAATACCCCAAACTCCACAGTTGGTACTCGTAGTTCCGTGCGTCTTGGTTCTCAGCACTCAACAGGCGCATCACTTGATGGACCACCTCATCTGAAGGGTTTGGGCCAAACCAGACCAGCCGCGCCTTTACTTCCTTCATGAAATCAGCACCCTCATAGCACTGTGACAGGCGGATTTGCAATTCACTGGCTGCTGTCCAGGGTCTTGCTAGCTCCATGTTGCTGTAGGTAGGGACGCTGCGCAGAGGCTAGCGTTGCCCTCAATTATAAATCCGTAACTCCACACGTTACCGGTGTCTCCGAGCTGCTGGTCCTCGCACTAGGACGCCATCCCGCCGCTGCCACCAAATGTGACGGAACGCTGGCACTCCGACTGAGTACCTCCGCCAATCGATGCTCCTAGTGCTCGCTGAGGACTCCAAGCACTCCAACCGACACCATCAGCACTGCAGACCCCACTTCCAGCGATGCAACTGCGCCGGGGTCTCTGCTGTCTCCACCCACCCTGGACCCAAGGCCAGGATCCAGCTTCCAGTGGGTGAACCTCTCTTTCCCCAGAGAGCAGGAACAGGAACAAGCTCTTAGCAGAACTTAGTGATCATACCCTGGGGAGTATAGTGATTATAGCAATCCCCAGAGTGTATTTCTCCAATCCCCCAAACATGAGCCAAGGCTTAATGCTGGAACAAGACTGATTTACTGGCACACAGAACTCACAATTTATGCAATACAAAACTCCTCCTCTGGGCCAGGCTAGATAATTGAGTTTCTACAATACACAAAGCTCAATTATCTGCTGGCCAGAAACATTACAATTTTTACAGCATTCATAACTTCTAAAATATACATCACAGGGACCCCAAAACATGCAATAACCCCATAAAAGTATATCCTTGGAACCGGGGGATCTGGGTGAACCACATATCCAAAATTCACCCAGATCCGTTCAGTACTTTGGAAAATACAGTTTAATGCAGATTCTGCAGAACATATACAGGCTAAATGAAAAACAATTACTGTATAATGTGTCCCCTGCTGTACAGTCCAAAACCACTGCACGATGTCTCTGTGCACCAAATACTGGCGAGATGGCACCGTGTTGAAAAGTCCAAACAGTGTCTGTGAGTTAAAATGGCCGCCATCCATTGTTCTCACCATGTGCTTCTGATACAGGAAATGGTGGCCACCCAGTAACTCCGCAGTATGTCCCCAGATGGTTCTTAAAGGGCCAGCAGCAGCACAACACAAATCCATTATGCCCAAATCATGTCTTTAAAGGGCAATACAAACCAGGGGCCATAGTCACAGTGCAAGAGGCGGGCAAGCAGTCCTCTCCAGGCACAAGTGGCAGAGGGCACTTCGTCACACCTCCTTCATTCCAACATTAAAAATTACACTGGATGCTCTGTACCAGCATCCTTTTGTAACTGTAAGACCCTGCATCAAATTAAGCATGCAAAACAGGAGTGTCATTTCAGCCTCTTTGTACACACACATTTTGGGTGCATAGAAATTACACAAGTCGCTACCCCAGCATCAATTATTATATAAACCCAACAACCTCTGGAGCACATTGCACTGTTGTGGTTATTTAGTGTCCCAGTAGTCCGTTTATAGTGATTTAATTTATCTTTATTGACTCTGCTCTTTTTGACTATTCTGATGTTTGGTATCCTGACCCAGCATAGATTTTAATTTTATCTGTCTGCTGGTATCCCTCGACCTTGGCTTGTCTTTGATTATCCTCTCTGGATGTGTAAGGTCCGGCCACCCCAAGGACCGCTAATACACTTCTATCCTTTCTGTATCTAGGATAGTATGGATTCAAGTACTGCGTGTTGTGGTATCATGTACTATGACAGTTGTTGTACTAGCAGAAGTTGTAGCAAATGTGCAGATTTTAAAATAATCATGTTCAAAACTACTAATACTATGACACCGGTCTTACTTACCTTTGGTAAATTTTTTGCCACACTTTATTTATGCTGGTATAAACACTCACACAGCATTAAATCTTATTGGCGCACAATGCTTCATTAATGATCTGACTTTTATTTGGTCTGGAGGAACTGTTACATTGAAATGCACACTTTCTTAAATTTTGAATAATATGTTGACTTTTTGAATGTTGTTAAAGGGATACTCTAAGCTCCACTTAAAGCATTACATTCTATCTATACATTGCCCTAGCAGAATTTCTAGCAAATGTATATATTTGGAGAAAAAACTATACATAGGAACATGTGTTACAATAGCAATTTAGATTATCGGGCCCCTCTTAATTAAGTTTTAAAAAAGCTCCTGTGTCCCTGCAGCCACCTTGCCTCCATTAGCTGAGATCATCAGTTCTGATAATCCCAGCCAATCCAATGTTTCCACATATGGTAGCATAAAGAGGCTAGTATGTATTGCCTAGCTGCACCAATCAATACCTACCCAGAGATGCATTGACTCAATGCAACACTATGAGGACGTTCGGCATCTCCATACAGAATGTGTACATGCTGAACATTGATCCTGCATTCTTTGCAGGACTACAAACCAGGAAGCCCCTCCATTGGTGGCTTACAACAGTAATGTAAACACAGCCTTTTCCCATAAAGCTCTGTATTGCTTAGTCCCTCAATCCCCATTCACCCAATGCCCACCATGGGCAGAGAGCTGTCCATAACTTTGGTTGAACGTTGCAGGCTTATGTGCTGAAGTGGGATGGAGGTACATGGCATTTCCTAGTAGCAGGTCCCCCTGCAGTATCACAGGTTCTCCATCTGACCTAGCTTCGGTCTGCATTGCTACCTCCCTTTGTGCCACTGTTTTGTGAGGCAATTTCCGCCGCTCGCTTCGCTGCCATATTGGGGCCTTTTCCACAGGTAGCGTTGGTGAATTCTGGTGGGGACCGGGGTCCGGTCTTCCTGGGGAGAATTTACTTAGCAGAGGTGGAGCTTGTTGGAGCTTCCTGCTGGTTATATGCTTCAAAAAAAGATCAAAGAGTCTGTTCAGCCCAGACTCAATATCCAGCCATACTTTGCTGGGGCCAGGAGGACACGCGGCTTCCACCATATTGGAAGAGTCGCAGACGAGTTTGTCAGCTTTGGTGGCTGTGCTCTGCGCTTCCACTAACTCCAGGTAGCCTCCCAGGGGTGGACCAGGTCCGGTCCGAGGGGATTGGGGGGTTACAGGGCTCTTGCCGGAAAGTAGGTGCTCTTGGCCATCCCAGGATCGGGAGATCGGCTGCCTCCCCCGCCTGGTGATTACAAGGACGCACTTGCCACAAAGAGGTGAGTAAGCCTCTGTCAAGTCGCTAATAGCTATTAAGCATGTCAGGGTGGTCAGGTAGGTGCAACATTGCTGGGTTATCCCCTTCTGGAGTGAAATGAGCTTGCTGAAAGCTGCTTACAACAAAATAGTGAGGGAGCTCACTTGAGGTGCGACTTTCCTCCATGACAGCCAGGCCTCGCCCCCCTTGTGTTGTGTTTTTGGTGTAGTATGTGTATGAATAGGTCTGTTTGTGTGTGTGTTTGTGGTGTAATATTTGTGGCTAGGGTCTGTAGTGTGTGTGTGTGTGTGTGTGTGTGTGTGTAATGACTGTATTGTGTATCTGTGTAGGTTATGTAGTCTGTAGGGAACATAGTTCAGGGTGGGATAGAGATGTTTTGTGTGTGTGGGAGGGGGTCAACATAGGGCTTTAAAGAAGGAGATGGATGAGCAAGTTCATGGTACCCCAGTTGCCATGGCGCCCTGTTTGGCCGCACAGCTGGCACACCCCTAGGGCCGGCCCTATTAATATTGAAGCCACAATGAGACAGATATGAGGAGGAGAGACAAGCTGTAGAATGGCACAGGCATGAGGAAGTGTCTCTGACAGCCAGTGGTAACCTTACGAACTGCATATCATCATAACTCTACCCCAATCTCCCTTAGCTCTAAAACAATATCTAAACCCTAAATCACACTAAAACCTTACATTTATCTTATAAGCATGGGGGGTTCTTTCTTTTAACACGGGAATTTGACTGTAATTTGGTTGAGCTATTTTCACAGCAATTTCACTAAAGCAATGATACACATTTGAATAGATTAGGAATCCATTCAGCTCAATTTGGGTACCATTTGATTGTTAGTAAATACAGTGAACGGCCCAACAATTTTAACATCCAAAATGCCGCAGAATTGAGACAAATGAAATCATACGAAATTCTGTGACTTTTTATAGAAACAGGTCTTAATACTAAAACGACCACATCTTACAGTACTGGTTTTGTTGCATAGATGCTGACCATTTTCTCTGGCAATGAATAACCAAAAGTTAGCAATGGGTTGTGCTAATTATTTATTTATTCTTTTTATCAACCATATGCCTTGCTGTCCTGGCACAGATATGGCATACCATGCAAATTAAATTAACCAACACAGCTTCATACATGCTAGAGCACCTTAGGGTATTATGCAGGAGCACTTGTGCTTGTGTGCCATTTCTCGGTAAATGCCTGAACACATATGAGTGGCCTGGAGCATCATGGGGGATGACATCTCTCTGGACAATGAGATACCTCAAAGGTAAGTGTTTTTTGTTTACTTACCTCCACTGCACTTCCCAGTCCAGTAAGCCGTTTGCAGCATTTACTGAGGTGAGGAAATGAGGAGCTGTTATTTTCAGATACATTACAGTTCTGCTTTAAGGCACTTTTACAATAAAAGCCACAACCTTTTCACTGAAGTTATGTCTCCTCTACACCTTTGAATAAACCTCTCAGTGGACAAAAAACACCCTCTAAATTCTGTCTGTATGGGGATAATCACCCTAGCTAACCATAAAGCAGCAGCATGCTAGCTAGCTGGATGTGATGTGTGTGTGTGTGTGCCAGCTGTTTGTGATGTTTGTATTAGCTAGCTGTATGTGATGTGTGTGTATTAGCTAGCTGTTTGTGATGTTTGTATTAGCTAGCTGGATGTGATGTGTGTGTGTGTGCCAGCTGTTTGTGATGTTTGTATTAGCTAGCTGTATGTGATGTGTGTGTGTGCTAGCTGTTTGTGATGTTTGTATTAGCTAGCTGGATGTGATGTGATGTGTGTGTGTGCTAGCTGTTTGTGATGTTTGTATTAGCTAGCTGGATGTGATGTGATGTGTGTGTGTGCTAGCTGTTAGTGATCATTAGCTAGCTGGATGTGATGTGATGTGTGTGTGTGCTAGCTGTTAGTGATGTTTGTATTAGCTAGCTGTATGTGATGTGATGTTGTGTGTGTGTGTGTGTGTGTGCTAGCTGTTAGTGATGTTTCTATTAGCTAGCTGTATGTGATGTGTGTGTGTGCTAGCTGTTTGTGATGTGTATATTAGCTAGCTGTCACCACATAAGAACCCTAGTTACGCCACTGCCACTACAGCAAGGTTTACATCAATAGTCCTTGTTAAATACAGTTTTATTTCCTGCATTACATTAAGCTTTTTAATGGAGTTAAAGCATTATTAAGGAGTCAATGAAACATTCCACAAACCAAAGATAGACATACAAACCAAAAACACAAAGATATACCAGTAAGGGAATAAACCTTGTGACACAGTGATCACATCAATATAAATACAAACGTATATTGCAAAGAGTTAATACCCTGGATCACTCGAGGATACCTTTACTCAGATTAATGGAACACTATAGTCATCTAAATTAATTTAGCTAAATAAAGCAGTTTTAGTGTATAGATCATTCCCCTGCAATTTCACTGCTCAATTCACTGTCATGTAGGAGTTAAATCACTTTGTTTCTGTTTATGCAGCCCTAGCCACACCTCCCTTGGCTATGATTGACAGAGCCTGCATGAAAAAAAAACTGGTTTCACTTTCAAACAGATGTAATTTACCTTAAATAATTGTATCTCAATCTCTAAATTGAACTTTATTTAATCACATACAGGAGGCTCTTGCAGGGTCTTGCAAGCTATTAACATAGCAGGGGATAAGAAAATCTTAATTAAACAGAACTTGCAATGAAGAAAGCCTAAATAGGGCTCTCTTTACAGGAAGTGTTTATGGAAGGCTGTGCAAGTCACATGCAGAGAGGTGTGACTAGGGTTCATAAACAAAGGGATTTAACTCCTAAATGGCAGAGGATTGAGCAGTCAGGCTGCAGGGGCATGTTTTATATACCAAAACTGCTTCATTAAGCTAAAGTTGTTCAGGTGACTATAGTGTCCCTTTAAATGTCTGGAGTCGTTCAGGTGCCAAAAACTGATGTGATTTGTGTAGAAGGCAAGTCTGGCTCCTGTGGGAGCTGTGGGAAAGGCAGATACAAATAGCAGGTGTGATTCCAGGTGAAGCTGATGTTACCTCGGAAAGATTGGGGCAGCGTGCTGGTCTGTCTCCAGGTTAATCTGCTGCCACAGAGAGAGGCTGGAACAGGCAGTAGTTTTGGCTCCTGTTGCTGAGGTAGATTGAAGCAGGCAGTAGGCACCCGAACTACTCCAGATGTTTGAGTAAAGGTATCCTCGAGTGATCCAGGGTACCAACTCTTTGCAATATACGTTTGTAGTTATATTTATTGTGTCACTGTGTCACAAGGTTTATTCCTTTACTGGTAAATCTTTATGTTTTTGGTTTATATGTTTAAGTGTTTGGGGGAAAGCACGTGTGTATACCAGTTTGACACATTTGTTATCACTGTTTAATTTGAGGCGCTTGTTACACTTTCTTTTTGTTGAAGATAGACATACACATAGAAATTATATTTTATTATTCTTCCTTTTGAAAAAAGGGAAATTTCCACTTTAACCTCTTAAGGATACATGACATGTGTGACATGTCATGATTCCCTTTTATTCCAGAAGTTTGGTCCATAAGGGGTTAAAGGTTGTTTTTTGGGTTTTTTTTTTACATATACATTTTCTGAAGAATGTATTCATCATGTATGTAGAACGTTTCATTCTGAATAGAATGAGTCATGATGAAAAGTATGCCATATCACAGAAATATCTGCTTAAATGTTTACAAGATGGTCCCAATATTATTTTGAAACTGACGAAGCTGTTTAAAATTTCTGTTTATTCTGCTTTTCTGAACAAAGAACTTTTATAACTTAAAGGATCACTATAAGGTCAGGAACACAAACATGTATTCCTGATCCTATAGTGCTAAACCCACTATTTAGGTGGCTTGTCTGCCCTATAAAAGTATAAAACTCACCTTATTTCAAGTGCCGCGCGGGTCTGGCAACTCTGGTTCTGCCCCCTTTGTGACATCAAATGGCCGATTTTTAGCCAATACAATGCTTTCCCATAGGGCCCATAGACTGAATGCCCAAACATGCATGTGATCAAATGCCAATCAGTAGATGACCAAACATACATGAATGCGACTGAATTGTCATTTAAAAATGACGCTGCCCATACACAGAAGGAGGTAAGTTTGTTTTATACTGACCTCCACTGCACCCCTAACAATGGGGCGGGGCCAAATGCTTGATTTTGGTCAATCAGGATCTCCTCATAGAGATACATTGAATCAATGCATCTCTATGAGGAAAGTTCAGCGTCTCCATGCAGAGCGTAGAGACGCTGAATGGCAGGGCTGCTTACTGTGCAGCCCTGAGCCAGGTAGCTCCTCCAGTGGCCATCTGAGGAATGGCCACTTGGAGGTGTCCCTTCTGGTGACTATAGTGTCCCTTTAACAAAACATACATTCCTACTATACTGATAAAAGTGCTCTGTGCATTTGGTAAGAGGTCAGTGCTCTGTGCTTTTGGTAAGAGGTCAAGTTAGGACAGTGCGATGAGGTGAAGTGTGAAATTGTGTCTGTGCGTGTTTGTATGTGTTGACTGTTTTTCTGAAGATGTCAGAATGAGGGTAGGTGTCAGCGTAAGTACTTACAGACAGGTGTGAATGAGTCTGTAGGAGCGAGTCATTATGTCTCTAATTTATGTAGAGGTCAGAGTATGAGTGTTTGTACATTCCATAACCCTGATATTTGTTACTTTATTATGAGTGTGTGTGTGTTTGCGTGTGTGCGTTATGTATGCATGCTCCTCTAAGAGCCTATTGTTGAGAAAAGCAATATGCGATCGAGCACGTTTTGAGGATTTACATGACGTCCCTCACGTCACTCTTAGATTCAAAGAAAAAAATTACCATGTGTTTTTTGGGGGGCAAAAATGATGCATGGAATATGGTATGGATTCTTTTTCTGGGTCACTGTCTCTTTAATTTGTTCATTGATGGTCTTGCAAAAGTTATTAGTGTTCATATGTCACTATTTGTAGATGATTGACAACTATGACAAGGAAATACAGTCTGAACAGGATATAACCACTTTACTGAGAGATTTGGTACATTGAGAACTTCTCTGGGGACTGGCAGATGATATTCTGTAAGAAAAAAATACAAAGTTATACATTTTAAAAACAAAAATGAATAGGTTAAATAGAAGCTGAATAGTGTTGACTGGAAATCATGAAACAAGGACTATTTCATGTTAAATCTTCTCCTAGCCTAAGCTGAGAAACAGTCGTTCCGTCTCCTCATAGCAGTACTTTTGGTGACACAATGTATAGATAAATCATTTATGTTTCTTGGTGGAGATCTTGGTATACCCACTAATGCAGACACAACGCCCACTTTAAAGCCAGATTTATTCATGTGTAAAGCTAAAAAATGGTAGAGAAAATGGAGGCAAAGAGAACAATGCTCTTCATTAAATCTTCCATGCCACATTCAGCATTAGAATTGTATTATCAATAACGAGCTTTATTTATGTCTGGTTGAATCATATCCGCTAATTATTTTTGTTAAATGAGCTGCTACTTCACTTCACAGCCAGATCCGCATTCCTTCACTACACTGACACTGTGCTGAGGTTCTAAGGTGAGGGGTGCAGTGGAGGTCAGTATAAAACGCACTTACCTCCTTCTGTGTATGGGCAGCGTCATTTTTAAATGACAATTCAGCCGCATTCATGTACGTTTAGGCATTTACTGATAAATGGCATATGATCACATGCATGTTTGGGCATTCAGTCTATGGGCATTCCCCATGTTTTCCCTATTAAGGGTTAATAAGTATGAAGGGGTTTATAAATTTACCCCTCTCTGTCTGATTAGAGATTTTACATTTTAGGTGAAAGCAGCCAGATGAATTGTTAGTGTAGGATTCAAGAGTCCTACATGAACGTGGCAGGTTTGATGTGGAAGATGAGCTTACACTTGAATGGCCGTTGAAGTGATACTAAAAACCTCCAGTTATCTAACCCCTTAAGGACCAAACTTCTGGAATAAAAGGGAATCATGACATGTCATGCATGTCATGTGTCCTTAAGGGGTTAAATGTGCACAGGGATTTGGGATAGTGCACTGGTAATTTTTTATTTTTAATGCATGTATTGGGGTTGATGTGCACTATAGTTATTGATGCCCACAGGAGTAATGGGGGTTTTAATGCAGGGCTTAATTTTGCATGTTTATAAAATAAGATCAGCTTTCTATTTAAAAAAAATAAAAAAAATAGTACAACCTATAGCTGGCTTTTTGATTCGGCAAAAACCCCAGATGTACAGCTCCCTTTAACCCCTTAAGGACACATGACATGTCTGACATGTCATGAATACCTTTTATTCCAGAAATTTGGTCTTTAAGGGGTTAAAAAAATGTAATGGTTCAAAGAACTGGCATATAAAATAAAACTCTCTAAGTAACACTCAAGAATAAAGAGTAGATGGATCCACAACACATTTTATGCAAAGTATGTCATTTTTATTAATAACACCACAATTCAGTAGCTTACAAATTATGAAAAAGACATCATATATAATACTTTCTGAGCATAAAAAAACCCATTGTTATAAATATTTAAGGCAACAGTTCTACGTGGAATATTTTACTATTTGACATTCGGAAACTAATATGTGGAACCTGACGGAACCATTTCAAATTAGAATGTACTAGGGTAAAATAAATTTGCTCCAAATCTTGTCATGATTCATACATTCAATAAATGTACCCATCTGACTTAATGTAAGATAACCCAGTTTACCTATGGATACATTTATATTTAATATGTACACTGCAAAAGGTATTGATAAAAAGCAACAAGTTTGAAGTTTATTTATATGCACACAGAATCTCACTTTTACCAGGAAGTGTAAACCGTGCAACTGAATATTCTGCCATTCACAACTTTCATATTTGTAGTATTTTTGTACACTGGTAAAAGACAGGTAGTTGACAAGGTCTGGAAGACATAATTTAGAAAACACCATTTGTCTAGCACTATGTAACGGAGAGATTTTACTTTGGACGAAGTAATACCCAGTTATAGCCTTGATTTAATATTCTAGGACAAACTTTTCAAACGATTTAATGTTTAGGGATAAATGTTTTAAATAATTTTTTTCAAAATACATAAATAGAAAAAAATATATTCTATATATAAAAAAAATCTAAATATTAACATATATTTAAAATATCAAATCATTTTAAAAGATTATCCAAAAATATTAAATCAGTTGAAAGGCTTATACAAAAAAAAAAAAAATTGTACAAAAAATTGGGTATTTGGTATGGATAGCTGACTTTAAGAAAACATCAGTACAACCTAAATTCTCTTTTACAGAACTATTCACCAAATTGATTAATGACAGGTTGTGCTTTGCTCTGTTAAGTGTCCACAACATTCTCCCCAGTGTAACTGAGATCAGTAGATCATCATATGCTTCACAGTGGATACAGCCAGAATTCTATTTATCCTCTGTTATGCTCCAAAGCAAACATTTTCAATGGTACCCCCTCCCCGCGATCATTGTTTAACAGTTTGCTGCTAAAATGTATCTGTACGGAAACATAGTATTAGCAGAGTTATTAGACTGCTGAGCAGAGAAAACAAGAAGTGGGTTTCTCAAATTCAGGTTGACAAGATTTTGTAAAATAACTTGACCACAGAAACATGGCTATATCCTTTCTGTGTGTTGACTGGGAACAGTGCGAAAGGCGTATTATCTCCCAAATGCAGTATATGCCATTTTTATAGATTTTAGCATAGCATGAACCATAAAATATTGAAAAATAGTTCAATTACCACATTGCCTAGCAATGTGACTATTACAATGCACAAAAACAAACCTATAGAAACGTAGAGCATATTACATTAGGGTGTGCTCCAAAAGTTAGACAACATTTAACGTAAAAAAAAAAAAAAATTAAAACAAAAAGTAGGTACAAAATATGAATTTTTTGTACTGATAATCAGGCATAATCAGTCAGGATAAAAAGCTAACCGAAAGTCACAGAAAAGCACCCACAGAGGCCATAGAGCACCCACAGAGGCCAGAGAGAAGGGAGGACAATTTGCCCCTGCACTAGGTACTTCTAGCACACACCTATGAATAAAATGCATGCTCTCTAAAGAAGTCCTGCATAATTAAAAAAAAACACTCTAAATTAAATAGAATTTTTTTATGTTTACACAACTGGGCCCACTTCGGTAAAAAATAATAGTTATAAATCCCAATAAAACGTACCTGTAATCAAGCACCAGGATATTCTCCTCTGTGCAGTTGATCTGCCTCTGCTGATGTATCAGTTATGGTGGATTTTGTTTAATCCAGTGCTTCTCATAGAGAAGTACTGGGGACATAAGGCACATGCGCGACATTCACTGCACTTTGCCAATCTGATGCTTTTCATAAACACACTTTATATTCAATGTTTATCTACGAGAAGCTTTGAATGTGTCCAGCGTCATCATTCCGTGCGAGATGACGCTGAACATGAAGATCTTTGAATATCGAAGACCCTCAGACGAGGAAGCCCCTCTAGTCACTGCGAGAGATGTGGTTTAGGCAAAACAATTCAATTTCTTAGAAACTACAACATTTTACAATGACAGGCAAAAAGGACAAGGTCTTTGGACCAAATACAGTAAGTTGTCTACAAAAATACATAATGAATGCGTAGCAACCAGTTCTCACTGCAGAAAACTACTTTCCTGCAGATGTTGAACCCTTAGTTGAAACAGTATATTATATTATAATTTATATATTAATTTGCTTAAACGCATGCATTCCACAAGGCTCTGAAACAATTTGGCATAAGTCTGTTCACTGTTTTGTGTAACAGTACATATCCCAAATAAAACGAAATCTGAAACAAGCATCAACATTGCTAGAAAATGCAATTACACCTAATGACGCTGCCTCATTTTGCAATCTGATTTTCAAGTCACTACAATTCGTTACTACAACAGTGACTACATTCCCTAGTGTAGTTTACAGACACACAATTTGTTTTACAGAAACACACACTCCATGTAGTTTACAGATCCACGTATACTTTCAGTGTGATTTACACACACACACACAGACAGACAGACAATGTATCATACAATTACACACACACACACTATCACTAAAAACTATTTACATAAACACACTGACAGTATGGGCAGAGCAGGGAACGTACAACTGAAAAGAATGTAAAAAACAGCCCAGCACTGACTTTCAACAACCCAGCAATTTTCTCCCCAGTGATGCCCAAGAGCAGGCCCGGACTGGCCATCGGGCATACCGGGCAAATGCCCGGTGGGCCGCGATGGCTGTGGGGCCGAGGCCGGCAGGGAGATCACAGGATCTCCCCGGCCGGCCCCTGCAGGGCCAGCGCTATCCGAGCGCCGGCCCTGC
>OW240915.1:334913674-334952011 GCA_933207985.1 Pelobates cultripes
TTAATGACACAACTTCTGCAATAAAAGGGAATCATGACGGAATATTTCCCTCATGTGTCCTTAAGGGGTTAAGTGTCACACGGCTGAGGATTAAAAACCCAAGCAGAACTTTGTTTTAGACTAAGAATGCTGTAATTGAAACATTTTCACCCCCCATAATTCAAGCTCATTTGTCAGTACCGATATGCAAATTATGCATAAATTTTGCAGTAACTATTTCACATTTACATCACATAACTACTGGCAGTTGCATTTAAGTATTCCTGCTGACAGCCGAAATATATTTATTGATTCAAATACTGGTGCATGTAAGTTAAATGATTGGTATTACGACTTTTCATTTCTAATTTAATATCTTATTATCAACTGATTAGTGCACGTACTAGAAAAGACATAAAATGAAATCTGATAGCTAAAACAATCTTTATCAAAATGGTACCCAAGTACTGTATAAAATAAATTGTTAAAGACTTCTCTATGCAATAGGCATGGGGACTCACTTTGGTACAAATTGAAATTCAGAAAAAATACCCAGAGGGGTATTGTGGATTCCCTTTGGGTATTTTTTCTATATAGTTTTGAGGACTGAGAGGAGTCCTTATCTATGGTACTAACAGTAAAAGGGTAATTGTTGTGGATTGTCTATCTATTACCCACTGAGTGTGTGTTTTATCCACCAATAGGTGTATATGTCTACAAATTGAAATTCAGCCTAATTTTGGCCAATTTGGTACATTTTTGAATTTTTGAAATTTGAACCATAATTTAACTGAATTGTGATAAACCAAAAATTCAATATCTGCACTGATTTTTGCTCCAAAAAGCTGGGTGGTGTGGTGCCTTCCAGTCACAGGAATTAGGTAAAGTGTCTCATGTACAGCAATTATTATTATTTTTTTGTATATTTTTTATATCCTTTGGTATTTTCTTCTTTTCATTATTTTACCTGCATAATTTCTACATGAAATACCTATATTTCTAGAACTATCTTTGTGTATAATATAGCATATGTGCTATGTTTCATTGTAACCTGTACATAATTTGGTGTATATAGATTAATTTTATATTTCCTTTTTTTGTCATTAAATAAAGATTATTTTTTATACACTGGATATTAGGTGTGGTTGATTTATATTGTAATAATTTGATGGGATTACATTGGGTAGTGGTTTACAATCTTTTGCACTCTACTTCTTGATACAAATGCTATATAGAAGTGGATGTCCCTGTATACATTAACTATTAACTTTTGGGGCTAAAAAAACCTTTGTTGAAATAATACTCACAAGTGTGGAGCAGACTTACTGCTCTCTGCTATCAGCTGCTCCACACTTGTGATTATTATTTCAAAAAGGTTTATACATAATAGTTTTATTATTGAGAGCACTATCTGTTGCCTTTTTATCTTTTCCCGAGTTCCCGTACACTCCCATTGGCGAGGCCGCCTTCCATCAAATCCTATAAGTGGGGATTGTACCACTGTACGCCATTCAAGCTAGAGCTGGCCTCTGTGTAATGCTATAATCCTCTCTATCTGAAAAGGCTATAAGCCTCTGAGTTTGAAGCTACCTCACATCTCCTCCTACCACCGCTATAGCTGCTTCCTCCCCTCTTAGTAGAGGCTTCTTTTATGTGAGAATTTTATGTGAGAACTTTATTGACTATACATTCTTCATATTTTAATAGTGTACAATATTTTATTTTTGTCTTATCTTGTCTTAGATTGTTATTTTATTGCTGTTTGGTCTGTGGTGCAGCCATTCTTTCTGTTTTTGATTTATCCACGTCTTCTTAGAGGGTGAGAGGGATTCTCTTTAAGGGTTGCTGCTCCGTTTGTGTCTATTCTATCGGTGTATTTCTTTTATTCCCCTTTAGGTATTAGATGTATTACATTACCTGGAATAGTTGGTGTTTGGAGAGGGAACTATCTTTTCTTGATAGGCAGGACATATCAGTCCATCAATGTTCCAGTTCAAGGGGAGCCTATTGATCAGGATTCTTTAATATCCTGACTCTTGCTAGGCATCAAGATGTCTCATCCTCTGATGCCCAAATACAACCATCTTTGTGATGTTGATCTTATTCCTCGCTTTTTGCAGAACTGGCATGCTAACAGCCTTTTATCTCTTTCATATCTGTGAAATTATTTGTATTACTATGTTTGCTTCTGTCAAGTCTCAGCTATACAGGCTTTTGATAATGGATTTTATTTCACTCCTGAAGTAGAACTAATTCAGATTCCTTTTCTTTTTTTTACCCAGTTTTTCAGGATGTTCCTCAGCTATGTGTGTTCAAGACTCTTCTTTGATACATGGAGGTTACAACGCCTTTACATTCATTGCAATCAGGTCAGGTCCAAATTTTCATGCATGCCCCAAGTGTCTTCTACTACTTTAGCTTGTTGGGTTCGCTGGTTACTTTCCATGGCAGGTGTGGAAATTGCTTTTGGGGCACATTCAGTTTGGGGCACTTTTCAAGTTTCTCAAGCTTTTTCATGGGGGCTTCATTGTTTGAGATCTTTCACTCGCCCAACTGTGTGGGTGAAGACACTTTTTGCATTTTCTATTTACTTCTTAGGTCTTTGACTAAGCTTTAAAAAAATCAAAGCCTCCTGTCATATCTTAAAATTGTAGATGATGCTAGCTTTAGTGTATCTATGGTCTGATGACAGAAAGGGGGAGTATTTTCCTGTACTCCCTTCCCTGGGGAGTACTTGTATATTTAAATTGTGGAATTGTTGTATTTATTGTTGATCTAATTTATTTTGCTGGTATATTGTTATAGATATTACCTTATACTATATCATAGAATTATATGGTTGATCTATTTCATTACGTATTATTATACAATGTTTATCATTATTACGTTGACCAGTTGCTTTTCACATATTTTCTCTTTTATTTCAGTGTGACCTTCTTCAGGTCCCTCTGACTTCACTGATCTGGGAGTTTATTCACCAGATGTCTTTCATCTACGTTTATATTGTATTGTACTTTATTGAATTTTATTCTTTGTTAATTTTATCATTGTTTCATTCACATCAAAGAAAGAGGAGGTGCCTCTTTTGCCTAGGGCTTTTATTGCCTCCAATGTTTTTTTTCTGATTGGTTAATATTTTCTCTTGTTGATTTGTACTGCTGTGGAGGCATAATACTTGCCTACTGCCATTATTAAAATTAAGATTATAGGTACACTAAAGCTTGAACAATCTACAATTAAATCCATTAAAAAAACATCTCATATAGTGTAACAACTAAATTAATTTAACAATTAGTGCATGCACAGCTTTTAATTCTCAATGGATTATGAAAAGGCTAATGTGTTTTTATGTTTTAATATCAACTTTTTCCTTTATAGAGATATTGATATTTCTATTCTCAGTTGCTTAGATCCTCTTGTCCTTCATATTTCCTTTTTCTTTAATATTATTCTCTATTGATTTTTCTTTATTATTATTGTTAGTGGATGTTCTATTCCATCTATTTCAATGTGTTTTAAAAGAAAGAATTCTATTAATAGCATTGAGATAATGTATTTTTCTCAGTAATATTTATAACTGTCATTCAACAATATATAATTTCAGAACGTATTTCTTATTTATCTTCAGATTTTGCTAATACAGGGGGAGATTTGTGAAGGCATAACCGCTTCTATTTTTGGTGCAAAGGGCTTATTGTTGAGAGACATTCTATTGGTTTTTGTAGTGATTATTCATCATATAGCACTTTGCCCAAGAAACACATGCGTTTTTGCCTTGATAAATCTTCAACAACATGTGATAATAATTAAATTAAAAATAATACAGTTTGATTTTTTTCAACCCATGAATGTCTATAACATTTAATTAAATATATGGATAGGTTGGAGCAAGAAAAAAGAGGTGATAGTCTCTCTAAATAAAGTTGGAAGAAAGAAAAAAAAGAAAAACTAATAACTAGGGGCATTGCAATATAAATAGATGGCCACAAGGGGCAGCAGTCCTATATGTAGGAAAGTGAGACTTAAACCCACTCAATATACAGAGAAAAGAAATACTATAGTGACCATGTTCTAACTAAACAGAAATGTACTTGCTCTGTGATTATAAAACAGTTCCTGGTGATTATAATATGAACAGTCTTTATGTTAAAATACTCCACATTGTGTGTAGAATAGTCCTTGGTAGATCCACCAATATGCACTACAAAATAAAATGGAATAATAGGGAAGGAAGGAAAAAGAGTACCACTGTAGTGTAGTAACATTGAAAACTTTATATTTGTAAAACATTTCACATACATGTAAAACATTAAAGGGACACTATAGTAACCAAAACAACTTAAGCTTAATTAAGCAGTTTTGGTGTATAGATCATGACCCTGCAGTCTCGCTGCTCAATTCACTGCCAGTGAGGAGTTAAATCACTTTTGTTTCTGTTTTTTCCTCCCTAGCCACACCTCCACTGGAAAAAAATGGTTTAATTTTAAATCAGCTGCTAACTTATTTTAAAAGTTTTTATTTCCTGCTCTGTCAATTTAACTTGAATTACATACAGGAGGCTCCTGCAGGGTCTAGCAAGCTCTTACCATAGCAGGAAATAAGAAATTCTACTTAAAACAGTAATTGCAATAAAGGAAGTTTAAACATTAGATGACACTTTACAGGAAGTGGTTAGGAAGGCTGTGTAAGTCACATGCAGGGAGGTGTGCCTAGGGCTGCATAAGCAAAGAGATTTAACTCTGCCATTTCAGAGAATTGAGTAGTGAGGCTATAGACAGGGCCGGCGTGACCAGCAACTCAACCCACCCTGCCTTCCCTTCTCTGCATTGCCGCAGACTGTGTGGAGGGGGCAACATATCTCTGCTCCCTCTGTAGCACACAGTGCAGCTGGCGCCAAGCAGGTGTGGAGCTATCGCCGGCCCCTCTTGTCATCGGCATGGGAGGCTGTCCTCCCAAGAATAATGGAGCAGGAGAAGGCAGAGGGGAGGGGGGTTGGGCAGGGCCAGCTCCTTCATCTCCAAACTACCTCAGACAGCACTCTTGAAACCAGGTAAGCCACCCTCCTGAACCCACAAGGTAGGAAACAGAAGGGTGTGTGTGTGTCTGGGTGTGTATGTCTGTCAGCGTGTGTGTGTATCTGTATATCTTTCAGTGTGTCTGTCTGTATGTCTGTCAATATGTGTATGTATCTGTATGTCTGTCAGTGTGTATCTGTATGTGTGTGTCTGTATGTCTATTAGTGTGTTTGTGTGTGTATCTATATGTCTGTCAGTGTGTATCTGTGTGTCTATATGTCAGTGAATGTATATATCTGTATATCTGTCAGTGTTTCTGTATGTCAGTGTGTGTTTATCTGTATGTCTGTCAGTCTTTGTGTGTATCTGTACATGTGTATCTGTGTCTGTTTATCTGAATGTGTATCAGTTTGTGTATATTTATACCTGTGTATCTGCATGTATGGCAGTGTGTGTATCTTCGTGTATGTGTATCACAGTGTGTGTGTGTGTGGCAGTGTATGTGTATATATGCATACATCTCAGCATTCAAAACGCCAACTCTACACACAAATACACATCTGCATGCAAACGTCAAAACTATAAACACACACCTGCATGTAAACATCAACATTACAAACACACCAAAATTTATATAAGCATACCCTTGCATTCAAAAACTAACACTACACATAAATGCATGCTTACATTCAAACACAGACACTACATATAAACACACCCCTACATTCACACAAACATACTCCATACAAAAACATGTTTACATTCAAACACACAAATTCTGCTCAGTGCTAAATACAATTCTGCAAGCATGGGAAATCGGTAGAGCCCCAGCTTTCAAAGCATTATTGCATGACATTATTATTGCATATTATGTCTCTGTATGACTGTCTGCGTATGTATTTCTCTGTATCACGGTGTATGTATGTCTCTATATGCCTATCTCTGTCTCGTTATGTCTGTGTCTGTATTTATATGTGTGTGTTTGTTTGATTGTGTGCCTTTTATGACTGTGTGTCTGTATATCTTTGTGACTGTGCCTGAATAACTATGTCTGTGTGCTTGTATGGTTGTGTGTCTGTATGTTTGTGTATTTGTGTATATATGTATTTTTGCCTGTATCTATGCCTATGTGGGAGAAAGAGAGATTAGATAGGTGATGGGGAGAAAGAGAGATAGGGGCTGAGGGAAGAAAGAGACACAAATGGGCTGGGGGAAGTAGGAAATACATAAGAGGGGTTGTAAGAGACACACCAAAGGGGGGTGTAAGGCACAAAGGGGTAAGACATTCAAGAGAGGGGATATGAAACACTTATGGGGTAAAAAATTCAAAAGGGAGCTAAGGGGGCTAGGAGAGGTAAAGATTGTTTTTTTGGGGGGGTGGGGGGAAGGGTGGCAAAATGCATCTTCGGCTGTGTTGTCAAAAATCTTTGCACTAGCCCTGGCTATAGAGGCATAATCTATACACCAGAACTGCTTCATTATGCTAAAGTTGTTTTGGTGGCTATAGTATTTTCTCAGGAATTTTGTACTTTATTACTGCCCCTTTAAGACGGCATTGACGTACGAAAGGCTAGCTCATTTAAACATCCATCGTCAGTGCCTCGGGGCACAATTAATGTGTTGAACTGTTTGTTTGCAAACTACACCTTCCCTCCTTATCATAGGATCCTTTACTGAGACTCTGTGTGTCCTTTCCCCGGAATCCCCCTGAAACCCTTACCTTCAACTCTGATTTATCTCCGGTTGCCGACACCGGACTGAAGACATGACCTTTCCTCCTGGATTATCCCTTTACAACTCTGATATGATCTCCTGTTGCCAACCCTGGACTGAATACAAGACTTTGCCCCTGGATTAACCCCTTTAACTCTGCTTTATCTCCTGTTGCCGACCACGGAGTGATACTAAACCTCTCTTCTTGGATGATCTTTTATTGTCCTCCTGGAGTGCCTTGCTGAACTTCCATAAAACGGTGAGTGGCCTTTTTTCATTTTTTTTTATTTGTTAATTTAAAACATGACAGTATCTCTTTAATGCTCACATTTTCACAATTGTTACCAGCATGCTATAGGTACAGTTTCCAATGACTTCCAGTGACCTCTGATGTTCCCTGGATTTGAGGTTTAGGTGCTTAGTGTGTGTAGTGCAAGGTTTGCGGGTTCGCTGCAGTCTGATGTATTTGTTGAGTTTCTATTCACCTCCTTTCATTCCGATTCACTTCCAAGTTGACCAAACCCATTTCACCAGAAATGTGGCTTTATCAATGATTATTATGGTCCAGTAACCAGAAATCAGAAATTTAGAATCAGGACGAAAAGTAGCAGGGTGCTGGAAAAGAATGGAAGGACAGAACAGTGACTAAAACAATGGATCTTTGTAACCAAAGTCTTAGAATGAAAAAGCAGATGTTGGAATGTCTGTCTTCCCTGTCAGGGGAATTGCATGGGTGGAGGGCTTGCAGGGTTTCTAGCCTCAAGTGCAGTCCTGAAAAGCCCTGGTCTAATTTTGGCATACTTTTTTTGTTAGCCATGAGTCCTCTGTAATACTGTGAGAAAAACAACGCCTCCAACTATACATTTGTCTCAGTGCTACTTGCACATAAACCATGTTTGGAGTTAATTATCCAGCACACTGTGGAGTATAGTAATTATTGCTGTGGTTGCAGGCTTTTAATTCAGTAGGGAGAACATAGAGAGTAGTGAGAACGCTTAATACATCATGGCTTAGGGATAATATAGTAAGTGTGGAGTTTACAAATATAGGTTCATGCAATACTTGAATTCAGATAAGGACTTGGAGTCACAATGTGTTGGAAATGGTATTGGCCTGGTTTTAGGAGGGACTTAAAGGGACACACCAATAGAACTTTAATGAATTTTATAACTTTAACATCATTAATATGCTATATTTTTTGCATCCTCAAATCTTTATAGGTTTTGTACAAAAAAAAATGTTTTGCAGAATTCTGCCCCAGAGAGCTTTCAGTGAGCTGCTTTTAATTCACAACCTGGCTGCAGATAGTCAGAGAAAAACTAACAGGTAGTGATATCCTTACTATATACCTTTCTGTGTTTCCTCAACTTCTAATGCAGTTTGTTTTGTTGCTTAGATCACTTAGTGTTGTCAGTGGCTAAGCTGTGTACATACCTTTGAAAACAAAGTATTTTTCTGGAGTGGGTGTGTGCGGGTGAGGCAGGCTGATTGGGCAGCATTCTGAAAAACATTTTTTAATGCAAAACTAAATTTGAGCATGCAAAAAATACAGCATACCAATGGGGCAAAAAACAACAACAAATGCATTAAAGTAACATTGGTCCCCAGAAAGTCCTTTTAAAGGAATACTATAGGGTTTAGGAACACAAACTTCTATTCCTGACCCTATAGTGTTAAAAACACAATCTATCCCCCCTACCCTCCCTCTTAACCCCTAAATAACGAGAAACCTTACTTGTATTCCTGTCTGCTGGTGCTGGCTCCGCCTCTGACCTGTCTCCTAGGCTGACATCATCAGAAGGGATAATCTCAGCCAATCAGAATGCTTCCCCATTGAATCAATGCATCACTTGGAGGAAAGTTGTGTCACCATGCAGAGGGTGGAGACACTGAATTTCAGTCACAGTGTGCAGCACTGCCCCAGGAGGGACCTCTAGTAGCCATCTGAGGAGTTGTCCCTAGGCTGTAATGTAAACACTGCCTTTCCAATGAAAAGACAGTGTTCACTGCAAAAAGCCTGCAGGGACCTACTATACTTACCAGAACATCTACATTAAGCTTGTTCTGTTGTCTGGAGGCACTCCTGCTTTGTGGCAAAATAAGTGGAAGTAACCCTTCTGCACCAAATCCTGACGTTCACAGCCCCCATCCCTCCACACACAGCAGCACTTGCAATATATCTTTGTGATCCATGGTTGGATGGTTTTCATGAATAATGCAGAATTAAACATTGGTTGCTAGTTATTTGGGAAAACTGTGCTTGAATAAGGTTTGACAGAAAAGCTTATTGCATTATAACCACTGAAGTGTTTATGTAGTAGTTATGGTGCTATTTCCACTCTGATTAATGAACCGAGCTGATCATGCTGGGAAATGAGCTAGCAGTCTTGTGGTTTGAACAGACACTTTAAACAGGGCACATCTAATAGACTAAAAGTTATAATTATTAACATAACTTATGCTGTAATGCTTTTTCTAAAAATTCATAATTTTAATAAATAAAAACGAAAATTAATTTAACGAATGGTAATAATCATAATAATAAGACACAAAGTAAAATATGGACGTTCATGCAATGTATAGAACAACAACAAAACTTAGTGCAGAAAGATATAAATGAACAAATCCATAAGTTAAAATGTGAAAATGTCATCTGTAGCTGAAAAGTTAATGAGCAGAAAACATCTGCCAGACTTTTGAGTGGTTCATTTTTATCTTGAAATTACAAACAGGTCCCACGTTCTCAATACAATTTAATAAGTGTCTAGAAAAGTTGAATGATAAGTGAATTTGCTCTTGGCACTGAATTAATCATAACTGTAAATGGTTAGCTACATTCTGGGAGAAACTGTTTTTGTGTTGACACAGACCAAAAACTACTTTGCTGCCATGGGGGCTGTTCATTAACACAAATCAAAACAAATACAAAACTAATCTCTAATAAAATGCAACAAAATATCAGTAACAAATGTTTGCTACGCTCATTATACGTAGAGATGAGAAAAATAATTGTCATGCTACCGAAATATGTAAAATTATGAAGTCTATTATTCTATTTGTGTTAATTAGGTCTTAAAAATGAATACAATGTTATGTTTTTACAATTTGTTATTTTTTTAATGCAATGTAGTAATTTTAGAATTTGCTTCCATATGTTAAGATTAGAGCTGCGTGCTTTTCAGCCTTTTGGCCCGTTGGAGTCACTTAACAGCGATACTATCTTCACTAAGATCTGATAACATGTGGAAGACTGAGCTGGTGCTGAATCTGAGCTGTTTAACCAGATATTGGTCATCTTGGAGCAAATCCTGCAATTACCACTTAGTCTGGAGTGCCAGTGAGTGCCAGGGGAGGCGGACACTCACTTTCATTACAACAAACCAGCATGCTTGAGTTTCCACATTGCTGAACTACAGTGCCTTTCTGGTGCCCTTTATCCTTCACCCCATTTGGACTTATGTGTGTCATCCCAGTCCACACCTTGGAGGTCCTACCATACTACAGAGGCTATACCTCAGGCCTACATATAAGGAGTGGCTCATTCAATATGGCGGACGCCATCTGCACACTCACCTACAACAGACCTGATTTCATGTCGAAACTAGATAAAATATTCAGAGATTTCTGGAGGAAGCTGACCAGGCGACTGCACCTACCTGCTTGGCAGGGGCCAATTGACTACTCACCACAAAAGGGACTGAAGAGCACCAGGCAAAATATGCCAGTTCCAGTTCCAGATTGGGCCCGAGAAAAGCAGAGTCATACAGAAGGGCCAAAGGAATCTGGCCCAAGATCACGGGAACCATCTTCAGGGACTTCCTGGAAAGTTGTGATAAATGTGGGGACACCAAAGCCGACCTAGAGACAACCTCATTGCCCCAACTGTTCCTTGCATCTGCTTCTATGTCGGCTGCCTTGGCCTGAAAATGCTGTTCTAAAGGGGGATTGTGTTCTGCCCATGAACGATATAGGCTAATAAAATTTCTGTGTTTGGAGCAATTTTCAAATACTTTTTATTGATACAAAGTGATTGTATCTATTTAAAATGAGGTATTTTAGGTATTTTACCCTTTTCCTTAGGAGTCACTGCAGTGCACTTGCCTGGTTATATTTTCTATTCTTTTCTTCTGTGGGTGGATTATTATTTCTACGTTAATCTCATAATTTAGTTCTGGAGCTTTACTTTATTTAAAATATTCATAACGGACGGAGCTGGATTATTTACTTGTCTTCTATCTTATTATCTACCTTTCACTTTAGTTCCTTTATCCTTAACTCTATGTTTTGCAGGATGTTCACTTGACAGATTATATAACAAAATTAGACATGTTAACCTGTATGCTTTTGATATACGCTTTACTGACATATTGACTGTATGCATACTTGTCCATAGTGGAATGTACCTTCTCTTATGTCTCAATAAAAAATGTGATTGATAAAAAAAAAAAAAAAAAGCTTTTAGCTGTGTACATGAGCAAAGTCATGTGCAGTATATATCAGTAACAGATGTGAATTCTGTGCAGATCTCATGCAAAAAACATCTCATGCATGACAGAAATAGAAAGTATACTTTTTGTGATAATCTATTAATCACTGTTCTGTTTTGTATTTTAAATATCTATTACTACAACACTCTCAGAAATTTGGTTAAGCATGCACACCACGGGATGGGATTTGGCACTAGGGACACTTACATTTTTATCATACTACTTGATATTTATAGGAAGAAAACCTGACGGACTCCATCTATATATTCCTGGAACCAAGTACTGGTAGTACTAAGTATTAGAGCTAGTAGTACCACGTACTAGTACTAATCGCGTCACAAATACCCTATATCTTCTGGATATTCCAGGATAATATGTAGAACATTATTCGTGTATTTGCAATGTAAAATTGTTAATAGAATTTGAATTAAAACTGTGAAAAGATTACATTGCTTGAGAATTAATTTCTTACTTTTAATTTAGATTATAATTTAAATTAAATTTTTCTTATTATTGTGACATCTTTTTTTAGGGGACAGATTATTATATTTTGTATTGTTCTGTTACTTTAGGGGGAAAATTCCACTTTTTAAAACGTGTTTAGCTTCATTTTAATTATTTAATAAAATGACAGCTACCGTGTCACATGGATACCCATACCATTGTGTGTTAAACATAAATGTTGGAGAGAACTTCTTCTTTATAAAAACCTGCTTTTTTCTTTATACCTTCATGAATAATATAAAGATGTCTTGACATTTATCTATATAATAATAATACAATGAAAAAAGACAAATAATAGGGCTTAAGCTACTTCGTTTAACACTAAGGAAAACAAAAATTTGCAGCACGCCAGAACATACGCTATGTTAAGAAACAACACAACCCAATTCAGTTTTTCAAAATTCTTTGAATGGTAAAGACATGTAATTGCTCACAAAAACAGAATATATAATAAACAATTGGACATCTACCAAAAACAATAAACGTTTGTGCCATTTTTGATAATAACACAGACTGTTAGCTATGATAATGACATCCTTGATAATGCATTTATATCCATTTTTTTAGTCTATAAAAGAGAACGTTGATATGATTTTTGTATGTGAAGCAAAAGTCATCCATGTTTGTAAAGCAGTTGCACAAAATTAATCATGCATAGATTTTTTTTATTTGTAAATTTAAAGGACCACTATTGTGCCAGGAAAACATACTTGTGCCCTGAGGGTGCCCTCACCCTCAGGGACCCCCTCCCACCGGGCTCTGGAGGGAGGAAGGGGTTAAACTTACCTCTTTCTCCAGCGCTAGGCGGGGAGCTCTCCTCCTCCTCTCCTCCCTCTTCTTCCGTTACCTGCTGAATGTAAATTTGCGCATTCAGCCAGTCCATTGGAAAGCATTCACAATGCTTTCCTATGGACGCTGGCGTCTTCTTACTGCGAAAATCACAGTGAGAAGCGCGGAATCGCCTCTAGCGGCTGTCAATGAGACAGCCACTAGAGGCTGGATTAACCCTATTATAAACATAGCAGTTTCTCTGAAACTGCTATGTTTATTAAAAAAAAAGGGTTAAACCTTGCTGGACCTGGCACCCAGACAACTTCATTAAGCTAAAGTGGTCTGGGTGCCTATAGTGGTCCTTTAACATATTCTGAAAAATATAGATGCAATTTAATACCAAATAGAGGGAGAAAAAAATAAAAATGTATTTGCTGTCTACTTCTTGTAGATGACATGAAATGTGCAAGAAATGTTATTTTATATTCACTGCCAACATGTTAGTAAGGAACAAACATCTTCTTCCACCCTAGGGGTCCATAGTCCAAGACTAAAAGTACCTTTGATTTGTTTTTCTATCTTTCAGGAATGCAAGAAAAAGGGAACGGATAAACATAACCTAAAATACATAACTAAAAATAGTTTATAAACAGATTCTTCACAAGGAACCTAAAAAGGTTTGGCACACATTAAAAATAAGATAACTTTTCCTTTAAGAAAATAATTATAAAAAAGAAGGAATTACATTACGTGTTGATATTGGATTTTAATAATTATTTTTATAATTGTAAAAATAGGATCTTCATCATGTTATATTTTAACGTACAGTAGGTTTCATATTTAACCCCTTAGTGACCAGACCATTTTTACATTTTCTTACTGTTAAGGACCAGGGCTGTTTTTACATTTCTGCAGGTGTTTGTGTTTAGCTGTGATTTTCCTCTTACTCATTTACTGCACTCACACATATTATATACTGTTTTTCTCGCCAGTTAATGGTCTTTCTAAAGATACCATTGTTTTCATCATATCATATAATTTACTATAAAAATAATTATAAAATATGATGCAAAATGTAAAAAAACACACTTTTTCTAACCTTGACCCCCAAAATTTGTTACGCATCTACAACCGCCAAAAAACGCTGATGCTAAATAGTTTCTAAATTTTGTTCTGAGTTTAGAAAAACCCAACGTTAACATTCTCTTAGCTTTTTTTTTTTGCAAGTTATAGTGCTATAAGTACAGGTAGGTCATTGCTGTTTCAAAATATGTATTTTCAAAATGTATCAATAGTAACATTGTAACACTGTTATCTGTAATAAATCTCTGAATAACACCTCACATGTACATTTTTTTTTGAAAGTAGACAACCCAGTGTATTAAATATGGGGTATATCCAGTATTTTTCAGTAGCCACTTAGCCACAAACACTGGCCAAGGTTAAAATTTATATTTGTTTGTGTGTTAAAAATGCAAAAAACTATTATGAATGCTAACTTTGGCCAGTGTTTGTGACTAAGTGCCTACTAAAAAAGACTGAACAAACCCCATTTGTAATACCTTGGGTTGTCTTCTTTTGCAAATGCCAATCCTGGGCTACCATTCGCTCTCAAAGGTATCATATCCAATCTGGAAATTTCAATGTGAAAAAAATGGAAAATCAAGCCTTATATTTGACCTTGTAACTTTCAAAAACACTATAAAAGCTGTAAATGTGGTACTGTTATAATTGGGAGACTTTGCTGAACACAAATATTAGTGTTTCAAAACAGTAAAACGTATCACAACAATGATATCATCAGTAAAAGTGTAATGCGTGTGAGAAAAATGCAAAGACCTTCACTTTAACCTTTCACTGACAATATCATTGCTGTGATATGATTTACTGTTTTGAAACACTAATATTTGTGTTGAGTAAAGTCTCCCAAGTAAAACAGTACACCCCATGTACAGGTTTTAGGGTGTCATGGAAAGTTACAGGGTTAAATACAAATTAAATTCTCTGGACCTTCGGCCTGGGTTGTCAGGCAGGTCTCTCAAATTACAATCAATAAAATTGTCGAAATATGTAAAAATATGACATAAATATGCACATAGAATTTAAATATATATACATACTTATATATTTAAAGTCTACGTGTATATTTATGAAGTTATTCATGTAATCATGTGTATGAGTATGTTTATATTTTGTATTATTTTTATGTATTTATATATCCATAGTTATATATATAATTTAATTACAAGTGTATTTTGATATATATATATGTGTATATATTAACATCAAACTAAAGCTAGAATAAATTACATATATATATATATATATATATATATATCTGAATAAAATTACACATATATATATATATATGTAATTTTATTCTAACTGTATTTTGATATTAATATATATATATATATATATATATATTTATATATATATATATATATATACAGGGAGTGCAGAATTATTAGGCAAATGAGTATTTTGACCACATCATCCTCTTTATGCATGTTGTCTTACTCCAAGCTGTATAGGCTAGAAAGCCTACTACCAATTAAGCATATTAGGTGATGTGCATCTCTGTAATGAGAAGGGGTGTGGTCTAATGACATCAACACCCTATATCGGGTGTGCATAATTATTAGGCAACTTCCTTTCCTTTGGCAAAAATGGGTCAAAAGAAGGACTTGACAGGCTCAGAAAAGTCAAAAATAGTGAGATATCTTGCAGAGGGATGCAGCACTCTTAAAATTGCAAAGCTTCTGAAGCGTGATCATCGAACAATCAAGCGTTTCATTCAAAATAGTCAACAGGGTCGCAAGAAGCGTGTGGAAAAACCAAGAAGCAAAATAACTGCCCATGAACTGAGAAAAGTCAAGCGTGCAGCTGCCACGATGCCACAATGCCACTTGCCACCAGTTTGGCCATATTTCAGAGCTGCAACATCACTGGAGTGCCCAAAAGCACAAGGTGTGCAATACTCAGAGACATGGCCAAGGTAAGAAAGGCTAAAAGACGACACCACTGAACAAGACACACAAGCTGAAGCGTCAGGAGACTGGGCCAAAATGTCTCAAGACTGATTTTTTCTAAGGTTTTATGGACTGATGAAATGAGAGTGAGAGTCTTAGTAGATATGGATGGGCCCATGGCTGGATTGGTAAGGGCAGAGGCTCCAGTCCGACTCCAGGCGTAACAGGTGGAGGTGGAGTACTGGTTTGGGCTGGTATCATCAAAGATGAGCTTGTGGGGCCTTTTTGGGTTGAGGATGGAGTCAAGCTCAACTCCCAGTCCTACTGCCAGTTCCTGGAAGACGCCTTCTTCAAGCAGTGGTACAGGAAGAAGTCTGCATCCTTCAAGAAAAACATGATTTTCATGCAGGACAATGCTCCATCACCCGCGTCCAAGTACTCCACAGCGTGGCTGGCAAGAAAGGGTATAAAAGAAGAAAATCTAATGACATGGCCTCCTTGTTCACCTGATCTGAACCCCATTGAGAACCTGTGGTCCATCATCAAATGTGAGATTTACAGGAGGGAAAACAGTACACCTCTCTGAACAGTGTCTGGGAGGCTGTGGTTGCTGCTGCACGCAATGTTGATGGTGAACAGATCAAAACACTGACAGAATCCATGGATGGCAGGCTTTTGAGTGTCCTTGCAAAGAAAGGTGGCTATATTGGTCACTGATTTGTTTTGTTTTGTTTTTGAATGTCAGAAATGTATATTTGTGAATGTTGAAATGTTATATTGGTTTCACTGGTAATAATAAATAATTGAAATGGGTATATATTTGTTTTTTGTTAAGTTGCCTAATAATTATACTGTGGCACATGAAACATAGAAACATAAGCTTATAGAATGTGTGACGAAATAAGAACCATTATTGCATCTAGTCTGCCCAATTTTCTAAATACTTTCATTAGTCCCTAGCCTTATCTTAGTTAGGATAGCCTTATACCTATCCCACACATGCTTAAACTCTTTTACTGTGTTAACCTCTACCACTTCAGCTGGGAGGCTATTCCATGCATCCACTACCCTCTCAGTAAAGTAATACTTCCTGATATTATTTTTAAACCTTTGTCCCTCTAATTTAAGACTATGTCCTCTTGTTGTAATAGTCACCTGCACACACAGATATCCCCCTAACATAGCTAAAACTAAAAATAAACTAAAAACTACTTCCAAAAATATTCAGCTTTGATATTAATGATTTTTTTGGGTTCATTGAGAACATGGTTGTTGTTCAATAATAAAATTAATCCTCAAAAATACAACTTGCCTAATAATTCTGCACTCCCTGTATATGTAGTCAATGGGTGTACCTTTGTATCTGCATGTATGTCAGTATTTATATCTGTGTGTATGTCTATGTGTGTGTCAGTGTATCTATATGTAGTCTGTGTGTATCTGTATGTTCTTGTGTGTATCTACATGCGGTCAGTGTGTATCTGCATGTGTGTCAGGTAGTGTATTTGTGTGTATCTATATATAGTCAGGGGGCCCAAGTAAATGCTTGCCCAGGGTCCAATCAAAATTAAAGACAGCCCTGCATGTAAAGCAGGAAGAACCAGGTATTTTCAGTTAGGAATAACATGTCCACATACATACAATCCCTCTATTTTTTAGTCCTTTATAGAATCAGAGCACTGATAATAAAAACCTATTGTGGTGGTAGAGACTGTTAGGAGGGTCAGATCTATCCCTAAAGCTAGATTGTGCTGTTCCTCTGCCATAAAAAAAGTGTTGGTTTCAGGTTCCCGGTAACTTATTATAAAGTCCCTACGACCACCGCATCATCAGTGCTCTGATTCTATAAAGAAATCCAAGGATGATACTGAGTTGATTCTAGGCATCCCCTTTCATGGAACTGTACACCACATAGTAGATATTCCAGTGTGTTTATTATATTCTCTATTCCACTGTGTGGATAATTCTATCTAATTTTAAACGTATAGATTGTGTGGTTGCTGGTGTATAATATTTTATCTTATTTAAGTTGTAATTCTTACATCCAATTGGTGTACTGTATATTATAGTTTGTCTGCCACAACTTTATACTATTTTGATTGTTGTAGTTAATTTAGTAGAGGTTAACCCCCATACAGGAGTAGTGGAGTTATATTCTGTCTCAATACCTTTTTTTCCCCTTTGTACACCTTTTCTTTTTAACCATACAGTACACAGACACACACCATACAGCACACAGACCATTTCCATGCATTTCACATACACGCACCATACAGTACACAGACACTCTCCATGCAGTTCACAGACATGCACCATGCAATGCACAGACACACACCATGCAGCACACAGACCATTTCCATTCATTTCACAGACACACCATGCAGCATGCAGACCATTTCCATGCATTTCACATACACGAACCATACAGTACACATACACTCTCCATGCATTTCACAGACACGCACCATGCAGTACACAGACACGCTCCATGCAGTATACAGAGACACACCATGCAGCATACAGACCATCTCCATGCATTTCACAAATGCACCATGTAGTACACAGACACTCTCCATGCAGTACACAGACACACACCATGCAGCACACATTTTTCCATGCATTTCACAGACACGCTCCATGCAGTACACAGACACATTCCATACAGCATGCAGTCACATTCTATGTAATACAAAGACATGCTCCATGCAGTACACAGACACGCTCCATGCAGTACACATTTTCCATGCATTTCACAGACACACTCCATGCAGTACACAGACACAGGGCCGCCATCAGGGGGTGACAACCATGAAAATGCATGGAAAATGTCACGAGCCTAGCGGCCTTGGGGGGCCCGGCCGCAGGGCTGGTGCAAGCAATTTTGTCTACACAGGCGAAGACGCATTTTGCTGCCCTCAAAATTTGTATACACCTATGTGTCTATCCATTTTTTTTCCCTACCACGTCCGGCACTAGCACCGGCACCGGCATCAACGTACAGCGGTGAGTAAATTTGGCATAGCAACATTAAGTGACCATCAGGAGAGGGGCTCTTTGTGCTCCCACCTCCTGCCGGTCACCCAGACTCATTTGCGCCCCTAGGACCGGAATGCCCTAAGGCTTGTGCTGCCTTATGGTAGCGCCGGCCCTGCCCGGCCACCTGTGCCCCACGTGGAGCGGCGAAACTGCCGCAGGTGCATTTGCACCGGGGGCCCATTAGGTGGCCCAAGCATTGAGGGCCACCCGATGGGCCCTATATCTTCAGGGGCCCGGTCAGTGCTGCGGCTGTGTAATTGCGCGACCAGGCCTCTTTAAAAAAAATTGCGGCTACACCGCAAGTGCTGCTGGGAGGAAGTAACGGCTGGTCACTTCCTCCAAGCTTACTCTGTGCGGGGGGAGAGCAGAGGAGAGGACAGGACAGGAGAGACATCCACTCCCATCATCCCCAGCCACCCTCCTGCAACTTAAAGGTAAGAGAAGGGTGTCTGATAAATGAGATGTGTGTGTGTGTGTATATGAATGTGTCTGCATGAATGTATGTATGTATGTATGTCTGTGTGTGTATGTGTACCCGGCGCTGGAGAAAGATACAATTTTAACCCCTTCCTCCACCTTTAGCCTGGCGGGAGGGGGGCCATGAGGGTGGGGGAGGACCTATTAACACTATAGTGCCAGAAAAACGAGTTTGTTTTCCTGGCACTATAGTGGTCCTTTAAGGATAGAAAAATACAACTCTACTTTTTTTCCTTTTAAGCCCATAGACAGACAATTCTCATTATCACAGAAAACACAAACTCATCATAGAAACATAAACATATAATTCTATCCTTACATACACAAATAACAAAAAGATGTAGTAGAGACACGGAATGGATATCCAGCAGAGGAGGTAATGCAATAACACAAATTCATGGATATGTAAATAGACCACAACACCTTAACACAGCAATACTTAATAATAATAACTCCAGCCAGATACTAGGACACTTTATCAATAAAAATGTAGATTTCAAAGAAGCATTTAAAGCTATACTAGGTATGACCATAGAGAGGCTTACTCCAAGTCACAATCGTAATAGAAGGCTTAATGAAACCTCACACCCTGTATCCGACAGAGGAAAATAAAACATTGCAATAAGTCAGATTTACCTGCAGCAGCATAGTTATTCCTGCTCAGGTTTAATGAGATTGGAGACCAGGCATGAAGGTAACCGAGAACAGATGTATTCTCAAACTAACACATTCAATTACATGTTATACCAAATTATCCATCTATCTAGTGCACAAGACGATCAGTAATGACATTTAAACAGTTTACAAAGATCCTCTTAAACATAATCTTGCATATCTGATTTTATTATTATTATTATTTTTTTTTTTAACAATCAATGCACTTCAGCCAAGGCAACCAATACTTAAAAGACAACGGCACTCAGCAAAAGGAAAAATGTATCAGCCAGAAATTATTACAAGAAATCAAATATCAATGAACTATACCGACTGACCACAAACTCTGCAACTGAACAAATAACTTAGAAAATAGCAAGTCTGACACTCTGTTGTTAAACTCTGTAGCTTAGACTCTGTTTAGGTTTTTTTATTTACACATTTGACTGTAAGAACTAATAAACACACCCAGTATTATATTCCATGCAATGGAAATCTGCAAAATGGGATTTTCTATTCGGTAAAAAAACAATGCCGATTAACTCAACACTTTTAAAACAGCAAGTCAGAGCGTGCCATCACCGACTAAAACTTTATGAGAAAGTCTTTACAACTTTCTATCTATCCTTTGCTCATTATTCTGAATTAATTAATTCACTCCGGATTTCATATCACAAATAAAACATCAACAGGATTTTTAACAAATGTCCTTAGTTTTAAACAAAATAACAAGTTCATTTTTCTATTTTCTATATGATGACATCTGCATTGTTCTCTACAGTTTGACAGAGGGTCAGCTGTCACACAGGGAGTAAAAACAAGGGGGAGGAGGGGGGCTGCAAATCTTCCACACAGACTCATTAACCCGTTACCCTATTGTTTGTCTCCTCATCTGATCTAAAAATACTCCAACTCCCACTACTCCTGAGTGGCATCAATGGCAACAGCCCAAACACAGAAAGCAGGTGTTAAAGAAGTTATTAAGCTATAGATTAGATAACAGCAATACTCCATATTTGAATTAGAGATATATCTGCATACCTTCTGCTGTAGCAATGGGTATCCACCCACATAATGACACACATTCACATTTACACACAGAATACCAACTGCAGTATTTATCATATCATGACATATTTCTGTAAGGTATACCATTATATCAACATGTTATATAACATTTTCTACTCATGTGTCCTTGTATGCTTTTAATCATCTTATTAGACTTAATTCATTGTCACATGTTTAGAATCAAACGGGTCCCTTTATATAGTGGGCCTTTTCCCTTAGAATTATGTTTTCAACTGGCATTTACTTATTGCATGTATGCAAGCCATTTTGGCTACACAGGGTTTTAACCCTATAAATAAATGCTCTCTAGAATTTAGGATGTTAAATGAACCTTTTTAGTGGCCATGTATTTATATTTTTCCTGATTAATTTTGCCTAATTAAATACAAAATACTTAAAATGCTACATTTAGTTCCATGAGATAAACTGGGGAAGCATCAATTAAACTGCCTTCCCCGTTTCAACCTCATCCTTTACCAATAACTCACCACTGTATTAACCTTTGAGAGATGGTGGACACAATTTTCAGTCTATGACTTATTTCTCGTATTGCATGTACACCAAACAAAATTCTTCACAAACGATGACAGTTAGCCGAGCATAAACCATATACACGTTGTTTATCAGGACACAGAGAACTAGCTTGTCCCTGTACCATTCTGCACCTTTTTAGACACTCAAAATGTTTAAACTATTGCCCAGTGATAATGGGCTGGCTTACCCTTCAAACGACCGGTCAGTTTTGAGTGTCCAAAGGGCCAGGCAGCCGGTACAGGTAATTAATTAACCCTTGCTATTCTCCTGTCCATGGTCACGAAATTTATACCACTACAAAATATGAAAGAAAACCTAACATTGTACAAACTGCAAAAATGAAGCCTATCACTTATACCTTAATAATACCTGATGTCCTCCAGTGGGTGCATGGACTCTTATACAGGGCAAGGATCTTACAATCAGATCACATCAGCTAAACACGATATTGCTTATTCAGCGACAAACAACATGTATTTCTGTTAGCGAGATCAAAAAAATATTCTCATTGATGGTCGGCAACAGGTTAATTTTTAAGCTGACGTTTAACTAAAATATTTCAAGAATAAGCTGCCCATTTACACTAGTCGTATTTAATTTTTAACCGTTTCACGCACCATGCAGTACACAGACATACTCCATGCAGTACATAAACACACTCCATGCAGCACACAGACACACATATTAGAGCACACAGACACACTCCATGCAGTACACAGGCACACTCCATGCAGCACACAGACACACTCCATGCAGCACACAGACACTCCATGAAGTTGAAAGGCCACATGCTTGAAACTTAACTTTACAGACACAATGTTCTGATTTGATAAATTCAAGTAACAAGGTAGCAAACAGCTCTTACCTCCATTCCCAGCCACATATCCGGCCCCCTTTCTTCTGACACAGGCTGACTTTGTAGGCCCAAGCCCACACCCAGAGCAGGCTGAAGTTGCTCCTTCCTCCATCATACCATGAGGAAGTCTGCCGCAATATGGGGTGAGAAGGGGAAAGGCTAGATGGAAGCAGCAAGTGGCTCTGAATTCTCCGCTACATGAAGATCGTAAGGCATTGTCTGTCAGCTAAGCCCCTCAATGCTGCCCCTCCCCTGATAGGTGACCAGGAGAGGACCCCTAAGCTCTACTGTACCCAGATGCCATTGCACCTTCTGCACCTGTGGTAGTTCTACCTCTGTTTTCATTACAATCCAATTGTCCTTCCAGTTTTTTGGCCTTCGTACAGTTATTTGCTGAAAATCGGGAATGAAAGTTAGAATAAATCCAAACAATGTCATTGTGGACAGCCACTCAAACAATGCACTAGCGTAATAAACATAGCTTGTTGTTGAGCTGCCGTGCACCTCAAAATAAATGGTACACGTAGAAAACGGCAGCAGGAAAATCAGAGTAAGGACAGACACGCACATTCTGAAGTGACACATGGCATTGCTGTTCAATCGAGGACTTGATTGGTATCCAATTACTGACAGAAAAATGATATACAGAGCCCCAAACAGAAACGCGATTGTCCCTCCACCAGTATGTAAAACTGCATATTTGTTTGATGGAAAAATGCCAGCGACCTCAAACCCAAAGCACCATAACCACCCGCTGAAGAGAGAAGCCTTTTTGCACCATGACGGTTTGATCTTACTTGTCTGGCTTCTCAGATGGATGTATCTGTACATTACATACACTGTGCTGATTCCCAGTATGGTGCATACCGAAAAATTAATCCCATGCACTATGCTCTCTGGGTAGAAATTTCCAATGTAGCTTATTGTAGGTATGTGGTACCCAGGGTGTACGTGTAACACCTGAAACAACACAAAGGCTGTGGTGAGCCCTGAGACTGCCCAAAAGACAAGAACGCACGGCAATAACGCTAATCCATCGCACACCATCGTTAACATTCTCAAAACACAATCCAGCTTTAAGCGGAGTACCTCACCGGAAACATTTCTTATTCTTTCCTATCGTAGATACTCTAAGACTATCCTTAACAAATCTTTCTGATTATATAGTGTTAATTAAATAGGCAGGGCTTGTCGGCCTGTTACTGGTCACCTGGCTCTCACTGACACCTCTCTCTTATAATAATCATTCCTCACACACTAACTCATCATTCTATTACTTACTCATTGACATGTACGTTCCTGCACACTCACAGCTGACTTTTTGTTATGTTACATATCACATCGTTGGCTTGTTGTCTCAAACACAATATATGAAGTGGGAACAAATACATTGTAATAATTCCAAAGCTGCGCTGGTACTTAAATGGTACAAAAAAAAAAACACTTTTATATGTTTGGTAATTAAATCATTTATCTATTATACTCATATAATAGAACAGGTAGGAAATATATAATCAGCCATGACACGTGCATTCTGTTTTGTAACAATGCAATGATTTGTGGACCCAGGAAATACTTGAAAACGAGAGAAATCTCAATGTATCTTTCCTGGTAAAATATTTTATAAATAAATAAATATATTATCTTGCGTTGTATTTAAAAAAATTTGTAATTGTATCCAGTAATTGCTTTGTTGATTGACAGTTATATTTGAGAAGTTTATTTATATGCCATACATTTTTTGGTTTTTACCGGTCACTAAAACTTACTCCACTTTATTTGATCTTTTACACCAAAAACATGAATAGGGCACTGCTTATTTTTTGTTTGATCTAAAGTATGAATACATACTAAGTATATGGCAGACAGGACAGTATGCAGCTGAAATAAAAAGTCAAAGTTAATATAACCAAGGAAGTAGAGAGAGCAACACAGAGCGGCACTAATTATACACCGTTATGCATGCCTAAGAAGTGATGACACGGGATGTAAATACAGATTGTGTAAGGTTTCTGAAGAGGATTATCGATAGCTTGTATCAGAACCTTCACGTTATCACATGTTTACACTTGTTACAAACCATATTTTGTTTATTTCTTTCAGAACAGTAATCGTTTTGTTTGTTGATTTGTGTCAAATGACTAAGTAAGTACATTTGTACTTTTAAATACTAACTAATTAGATAATTATTTTTACAGTGTAAGCTCGTTTGGGCAGGGCCCTCTCCACCTGCTGTTCCCATATGTCACACGTGTCTTGCTAGAATGAATCGTTTGTCTTGTTTATTGCATAGCACTGCTATGAATAACTGTCATTGTAATCGTTCAATATCACGGACTGGCCTAGGGCACAATATGTTTTGTTTCGCTGGAGGCCAAATCCTCAACGCACCATCTCCTCCCCATGTGATATCTATGACAAAATGTGTGATCTTTTTGTTCCTGTTCTTAAAATCAAGCATATAAGATTAGTCAGGCTACTGAAACATCTTATGCTAGCCTTATAAAGTGGCACTATATATTAAGAAGATGTGTAACATATATATATATATTTGTAGTCGGGGATATTATTATTATGTTATTTATATAGCGCCAACAAATTCCTCAGCGCTTTACAGTGGGTGGACGAACAGACATGTAGTTGTAACCAGACAAGTTGGACACACAGGAACAGAGGGGTTGAGGGCCTTGTTCAATGAGCTTACATGCTAGAGGGAGTGGGGTAAAGTGACACAAAAGGTAAGGATAGTATTAGACTAATGACAGTTGCAAGAGAGGAATCAGTCGGGAGCTAATAACAGTTTAACTGATATGCTTTTATGAAGAAGTGGGTTTTTAATGATTTTTTGAAGGCGTGGAGAGCATCTAACGGAGGAGGGAAGTGAGTTCTACAGGAACGGTGCAGCCCTCGAGAAGTCTTGAAGGTGAGCATCAGAGGTTAAGCCATACATGATGCCGTAGGCTGTGGGTTGAGAGTTAGTTGTGGTGTGCCTAAACCAACGATTGGGTAGGCCTGAAATAAATGAGGGCCCACCGAGGAAGTGTTTGTTTAAAGGGTGTGGGGGGTGGGGAGTCTGGGGCGGTGTCGGCACTGAGGAGGTTAGTCTGGAAATAAATAGGCCTGGTAACCCCTCCCACAACTCCAGACTCCACTTTAACATTTGTAGTCGGGGACATTAAGCCGTACATGATGCCGTAGGCTGTGGGTTGAGAGTCGGTTGTGGTGTGCCTAAACCGACGATCGGGTAGGCTTGAAATAAATGAGGGCAAAAAGATTTCATCATAACACTTTAATGCTTGTGTTATTTACAGGACCAATTCTTTGAAGGCTTTGTGGAATGTACTTGCTGTAAGCTACTGATTTCCACCTACCTAATTTCTTGATGATGTGAACTGGCACATTTTTACTGCATGCAGCAGATGCGGCGCCGATGGTCAATGGGCCATATCCTAGTCTAATGGCCAGGGTACTCACTTAGTACATGAATTTAGCAGTGGTAAGTGGTTTGTTCTGCAATGTGAACAGGGGTGTGTAGCTCTGTTGCTCTGAGAGAGGCAAAAGGTATTTAAGACTGTCACTGGACACCATTTGTTGGGGCAGGGTAGTATTGGCTGGTAGTCGGTAAGCTAGGTTTACTGGGACACAGATTGGTAGAAGCATATATGGCACAAGATGGAAGCTTGAGGCCAGAGAAGTGGCGGCAGAGGAGCTCCGTGTCTAGTTGGCTCCAGTCCGAGCGTATGTTAAATTGGATCAGTGCTGCCACCGCCTTCGCTGAGAATGATCTATGATAATTATAGAATGAATAGCCTCCGTGCTTGTTGCCCAGGTCTACCAATTTGTGGAGATACAGGTCAAGTTCCTCCCTACGCTGGGGGGAAATGGAGCACACAATGTCCATGTATAGGCTATTACAAAGACGGGAATGGATAATTTTTTATTAAGCCTGGGATCCCTGGCCTTGAGTACTATGGTAACAGTAAGCCTTATTTTCCACCAGATCTTGGGACGCAATCAGAAGAGAGACTAAATTTACGTCTTTGCCTTCTAGTATGTCTTTCTTAATGGTCTGGTGCACTAAGTGAGCAGGCGTAACGTGGGCTTCTAATTTCTCCTGTCTCTCGTTAATGATGTTAACAGACGACATGGTAGCCTGAATTCCTGTCATGGATTCGTAGCTGTTCCCATGTGTGCTAATTCCTGGTCATGGGGTGTCAGGGTTAGCGGTCAACAGGCGATATAGTTCTGCTTTACGAGCTATGGCCGGGTATGGGGTGCCTCTTCTCCTAAGTTCAGCCGCAATCTTGGGAATGGTCCAAGAACACAGAGATCCCGGGCTTGCAATCTCTATGTTCTCGGCTGGGGTGCTTGGTCTGGCAGGGCTGGTGACTCTAGCGGGGGTGCTAGATAAGGAGATATCCTCGGCTATGTCTGAAGCGTGAGACATTCTGGAACGGGAATATGTGCATGTTATTAGTAATAGTTACAGTTGTATTAGCAGTTGAGTGCCATCTGGCGTGTAGTTAGACTGTCCCTAGGGGGGAGTGATCTACTAAGTTGTACTTAGTGGGGGTGGAGGTAACTGTTTGAGTGCCAGTTGGTAACATGTGATTATTTTGGCATTTACACATAATGCTGGGGTGGCGTGAAACGTGGTTTAACTGTGATAATGTCACTGTTCCCACCGTAACTTTCTGAGTGCCAAACAAGGTTGCCCCAGGAATGCCCAGTAGCGGATTTGAACCTGGGTACTTTGCAGTCCTGCTATGTTACCTCTGAGCCACCATTCAGCTCCTGTCACTCTTAGTACACCTGAAGATGATGGTCTCATTAGCTAGGTATAAAACACTGCCTCTCCCAGAAGGCAGTGTCAGTTCCTTGACTCTGGTTCTGTATTGCTGTTTGTGTTCCAGTGTGCTCCTGTTGATTCCAATTTCCAAACCTTGGCTTGTTACTCCGTAAATCCTTCTGGTATCCTCTGACCTCGGCTTTCTTCTTGTTAATCCTGATTTCTGGCACCCTCTGACCCTTATCCATGACGATTCTCCTGCTTTATCCATTCCTGTACTGCGACTTGGAGAATTATCCTGCACAGCTCCCGTGCACCGACTCACAGGCCAGGTGAATTCTTACCTGACCACCTCGGCCTGTGTTTACTTGCAAGGGTGAGCATATATCTCTGCCTGCCGGACTCCCAACTCAGGTAATCCCTGACAGATACTATGTGAGGGGGCCGTTGCCTCAATAAGGTGTCCTGAAGGGACCTATGCGAGAGGTGGAAGCGTGAAAGCTATCCGTTATTAATGACTCTACCCTGGTGGCTCTTATGCCAGATGAGACACTATGCTGACCACTCCTAAATGTGTGCTGCTGCCCAGTAGCAATACATTACATCGACGACTTCCTCACAGTCGAGGATCCCAACAAAATTCCCCAAAGCAATAACAAAACAGTAGCACTATGGCCGGATCACTGAAGTAACGAACAACCAGGGATGGGAGTTTTTGTGATATAGAATTAGGTTAAGAAAATATGTGCCGGCTCAAGTACCTGCATGAATTACAGTATGGGAAGGTATTACCTGTGGTTTGAACAGCCGGTTGTTGCGGGGTGCCAATGTCCATAAGTTATGGAGTAAGACAGGAGGCCTATGACATTTTTTTTTTTAATTGGCCATAGTGGTCCTTACATTACCTGGGTCTTAAATGTAGCAAGAGATCCTAGAAAAAGGAGCGAGCCAAGTCCCGTTGCTACAGGAACTAACTGACATATAGATGCTAAGGTATAGAATATGTGAGAGGAGAACCAAAATTTGAGAGAATGCTTGGTAACAACACAAAACAACCCAAATTTTTGGGCTGCATATGCATGCTTGGGGTGAAATATGGTGCCTCCCGTATGTCTGTAGTGCTGGTGTGTGTCCCCTTTAATGTCAGCCTGTAGAATTCTGGTCCAGACGTAGTTTAAGTAGTGACCATCAGTGGTAACAATCTACAGCATCCTGTTGCCCGAGTGTCAGGATTACAGTATGATCCAGCACGCAGAATTGTGTAACACAGAGGAAGGATAGGTAACGTATACCGGACCTTAGAATGGCCGGACTAATGTACCAAAGAAGATTCAGGAATAGCCGAGGTCAAGGGATACAGAAAGAGACACAACCAAAAGGAAAAGCCAGGGGTCAGTGATGCCAGAAAACAGGGAAGTCAAAAACAATGCCAAAGTCAAATAACCAGAATTACCAGAATAAATAACGCGCCCTCGGAAAACCACAAGGGAAAGCACGACGGGGCACTGAGTAGGATGAGAACTGGGCTTAAATACCCCTCCTCTGGATTTGATAGGCTGTAATCGGCCTTTGACCTCAAAGGCAGTTACCAGGTTCCCATTTGCATAATTGCTGCTCAGCACAACTTTTCCTGTCAGGACAGTAATATTGTTCGGCACAACTTTTCCTGTCTGAACAGTAAATTCCATTAATCACATTTTAATAAGCGGATGAATACCTGACATTACACCCACCTGAAGAATGCCCACCAGACGGGCAGGACCAGGCTTGAGAGGAAATTTGGCGTGAAAATAGCAAATCTTGCGGCCAGCATGTATATCAGATGCTGGAACCCAAGAACCGGTCCATAACCTTTCCAATTCACCAAGTACTGCAAAGTGCCCCGAGAAACCCTAGAATCAATTATGGAAGAGACCTCATACTCTTTCTGTCCAGAAACAACCAAGGGAGGAGGAGGGACACTAGGGGCAGTATACTTATTGCAAATAAGAGGTTTGAGTAAGGAGACATGAAATGTGTTAGGCATTTTCAATGAGGCGGAAGGGCCAGAGAGTATGAAACAGAATTGAGTCTTCTAAGGACACGAAAAGGCCCAATGAACCTGGGAGCAAATTTTATGCCAGGGACTTTAAGCCTGATGTTGCGTGAAGATAACCAAACCCTCTCACCCACCTAGTAAACAGGGTTGGCACCTCGCCGTTTATCAGCATAATGCTTAAAACGGTCAGCAGCAGTCCTGAGTGCGGAGTGAACTTTAACCCAGGTATCACGAATAGAAGCAAGACAGTCATCCAAAGCAGGAATAGCCGTGTCAGAAAAAACAGCCGGGAAGACAGTAGGATGTCGGCCATTATTAACAAAAAATGGACTAAGTCCAGAGGAGTCATGGTCAGCATTGTTCCTAGCAAGCTCGGCCTATGGTAGTAATACAGACCAATTGTCTTGAGTGCTATTAACGAAACAACGCAAATATAATTCCAAGGACTGGTTAGCCCTCTCAGCTGTACCATTAGTCTGGGGTGGTAAGAGGATGAAAAAGACAATTCAATCCCTAATTGTTTATTAAAAGCCCTCCAAAACTGGGACACAAACTGAGAACCTCTATCTGATACTATATTGTGAGGAATGCAATGCAGACGTACAATTTCTCATCTTGAGATGATGGCAATTTCTTGAGTGGGATAAAATGAGCCATTTTAGAAAAACGGTCCACAACCATGAGAATTGTGGTATAACCTTTAGAATTAGGAAGTTCGACAATGAAGCCCATGGACAAGTGGGACCACGGAACCTAGGAATGGGAAAAGGTTGCAACAAGCCACAAGGGAGTTTATGAGGAACTTTAGAAACCGCACAAACAGAACAGACCTGCACGTACTCCTTAACATCCTTCCTGAGGGAATCCCACCAAAATAATCTCATGATAGCAGAAGTGGATTTATTAAAGGACCACTATAGGCACCCCGACCACTTCAGCTTAATGAAGTGGTCTGGGTGCCAGGTCCAGCTAGGGTTAACCCTTTTTTTTTATAAACATAGCAGTTTCAGAGAAACTGCTATGTTTATTGTAACGGCACCCCCAGGCATAAAAAGGGTTAAACCGCCGTTTAGAAGATCTTCCCCTTCCAGAGACACATGCACAGCTACTGCAGAACACCAAACTCCCGAACCGCATGTAAGGGAATGCTCCAAACTCCCGAACTGGAACCTCACGAATAGCTGCTAGCAGACAAATAGGAAAAGCACCCAAGCGGCTTACACTAGCAATCAGTCTCTATCAGCATACAGTAAATCCCCCCAAGAACAAGACAGAGCTCCATGTTGAGGGTCAAGTAGTGGTCTGTTTAATGAGGGCTACCTGCCACCTGGTGGACACTCCCCTAGGGAACCAGATGGAAGACTGTGACAAAGACATTGTAGCAACCAATCACAGGGTACACACTTAGCCATTCCCCCTTTCTTACCCAGAACCCTCTGCTCTGCTCAGGGAGATAATTGTGAAGTAATTCAATTATCTCCCAGGAAAGAGCCTAAACGCCATTTTAGATGACAATAACCAAAAGACTTAAAAATACATAACTGTTATATTTTACAACATTTTACAGGTATTCAGATAGCTAGGATCTGAGCGCACCAAAGTACCGAATAGCGCTCAGATCCTATGCACACAGTCCAATCGGCATGGAGCCAAAGTGTTCACAAAGTCAGTTTTCATACGAATGAGCTCCACGGGATTGCTATCTGGGGTATGGTGTATTCGGGTACAACTACCGAATATAGGGCCGTTCGTGCACATCTACCGAACAAGAAGGGAGGTCGGCGGCTTCAGCGGTGTTCGCGCCAAAATGTATCCGTTTTTAGTTCCATGAGTTGGGCGTCGAACACCGCTGTGAGTTTGCGTGTTTAAAATGGCAGTGGCCTCGTGTTCGGTATACCAATGGCGGCCACCCAGCATTCGTCAATTCCAGCTCCCGGGTGGTCCAGTCGTTCGTGCGTTAGTTCGGTAGATTGAATCTACCGACCTCTGGGCAGAAAGGCACGAATAAGCCTTTTCTGAAGGGGAAAAGAAGGCTTTTAACATGGGGCCATAATCCAAAGGCAACAGGCGAGCAACCAGGCTTCTCCAATGCAATGTGGCGAGATTGGTCTCGTCACATCTCTCCCCTCTAGAGGCGCTTGCGTGCTTCTCACTGTGATTTTCACAGTGAGAAGACGCCAGCGTCCACAGGAAAGCATTGTGAATGCTTTCCTATGGACTGGCTGAATGCGCGAGCGGCTCCTGCCGCGCATGCGCATTCAGCCAAAGACGAGGAGAAGAGGGAGGAGAGGAGGAGGAGAGCTCCCCGCCCGGCGCTGGAGAAAGCGGTAAGTTTAACCCCTTCCTCTCCCCAGAGCCCGGCGGGAGGGGGACCCTGAGGGTGGGGACACCCTCAGGGCACTATAGTGCCAGGAAAACGAGTATGTTTTCCTGGCACTATAATACCCGGGTGGCAAGCAGATACGTTGTCGTGAAACACCTTCATGATATTAACCCTTTCCCCTAATGGAAAGAACAATCTGTCCTGAGGTTTACCACAGGGCACCTGAGACTGAGCCTCAATGATGGAGCCAAGCAGCGGAGAGGACAATAAAAGGATAGTGGAAGCAATGATACATTCCGGGGGAATGATATGGGACTTTTCTTGCTCTTGTATAGACTCAGTATCAAACTGTCTGGATAAGGCGTCAGCCTTGACATTTTTAGAACCAGGTCTATAAGTAATAAGAAAATTAAAGCGAGAAAGAAACAGAGACCACCTAGCTTGTCTAGAACAGTGTTTCCCAACCCAGTCCTCAAGGCACACCTACCAGTCCAGGATTTAGGGATTACCCAGTTGTGTCTAAGGTGTTTTTTTTCTTCTTTGTAAAAACACCTTAGACACAACTGGGTAATCCCTAAATCCTGGACTGGTAGGTGTGCCTTGAGGACTGGGTTGGGAAACACTGGTCTAGAAGACAATCGTTTAGCGTCTCATATGTAAGCCAGGTTTTTGTGATCAGTAATGATCAAAAGGGGGTCCTTGGAACCCTCTAAAAGATGTTGCCACTCCTTGAGAGCTAGAACAATGGCCAACAATTCCCTATTGCCAATATCACAATTGCGCTCGGCAGGAGACAACTTTCTAGAGAAGTAACCACAAGGATGCAATGGAGTATCCTGGCTCTCCCTCTGGGAGAGAACAGCCCCTACCCCTGTCTTTGATGCATCAACCTCCAGTATGAAAGGTTTACTGGTGTCAGGATGTATCAATATGTCGGCGGAGGCAAACCGCTATTTGAGAGTTTCAAAGGCTTCTATAGCCTCCTTAGACCATATTGTACTGCTAACCCCCTTGCGTGTCATATTGGTGATGGGGGCTATTACTGAAGAAACCTTCTGTAATAATTGGCAAAACCAATGAACCTTTGAGTGGCTTTCAACCCAGTGGGAAAAGGCCACTGTAGAACCGATCCCAACTTTTTAGGATCCATCTGAAACCCGAGGCAGAGATATTATATCCTAAAAACCATTAAATTAATGGAACAGTCATATGGTCTGTGAGGAGGTAGAGTATTTGACTGAGTTTTGCTGAATACTTCTTTAATGTCTTGGTACTGTATAGGGATTTTCAGGTTTTGAGGTGTACTGTAGTGGTTAATTCAATAGTGCCCACTCTTTTGGAAACATTCAATATACACCTTTCATTACAATCCTTACCCCATTCTGATATTTCCCCATTAGCCCAGTCAGTATGAGGGTTATGCTTGTTAAGCCATGTTAAGCATAATATGATCGGACAGGAAGGGGATGCAATAACCTGAAATGTTATTGCACCATGGACACATTAATGGGTAAGGTTTCATGCATTATCAATGGTTGTGAGAGTGGTCTCCCATCAATAGCTTCAACAGCTAGGGGTGATAGTCTCTCCTTGATAGGTATAGTATTACCTTTAACAAACTAAACGTCAATTAAGTTTCCAGCGGCACCAGAATCCATCAGGGCTTTGCATGAAAAGGTCTTCTTTTCAAAGGCAATAGAAATATCAGAAACCTATTTTTATCCTTTCCAGAGGACGGTTCCATTACACCTAAGACCTGTCCCCTTAAGGTGCAGTAGATTTCCGGACGTTTGGGACAATTGATTCTCATATGTACCTTCCTGCCGCAGTATAGACATGGGCCTTCTTTTCTCCTATATTGTCTTTCTGCTTCCGACAGTCTAGCGACCCCCAACTGCATGGGTTTGGGTTCGGACTGTACAGGAAATTCAGGGACAATAGGTTTGGAGAAGTGGGCTGCTAAAGGCATATTCATGTGTCTGGTCATGTTTCTAGTTGTCACGTATTCATCTGCTTATAAAAATGTGGTTAATGGCATTTACTGTCCACACATGAAAAGTTGTGCCGAGCAGCAACCTAATCCACAGAAGGGTTAATGCTGAGCAGCAATTATGCAAATACAAACCTGGTAACTGCCTTTGGGGTCAAAGGCCGGGTGCAGGCTATCAGAGCCAGAGGAGGGGTATTTAGGCCCAGTTCTCATCCTGCTCAGTGCCCTGTTGTGGTTTCCCTTGTGGTTGTCCGAGAGCGCGTTATTGATTCTGGTAATTCTGGTTATTTGACTATTGTTTTTGACTTCCCTGTTCTCTGGCATCCCTGACTCCTGGCTTTTCCTTATCGTTGTGTCTCTTTCTGTATCCCTTGACCTCGGCTATTCCTGACTATTCTTTGGTACGTTAGTCCGGCCATTCTAAGGTCCGGTATACGTTACCTATCAGTCCTCTGGATCATTCTGTAATCCTGACACTAGTAGCTTCTCTGGTTCTCAATATATTATCGATCTGCATGACAAAAGTGATAAATTCATTAAGCTTTTTGGGTCTTTGGCGGCAATCTTATCAAGCATAGTTTCAGATAGTCCCTTTTTAAATGCAGAGATTAACCCACTGTTAGTCCAGTCTACCTCGGAAGCTAGGGTACGAAATACTCCGAGATAGACCGGTTCCCTTGTCTGATATGCATCAGGGCAGCAGAGGTGTCATCTTCTCTGCCTAAAGGTACTCCAACATGTTGTCTCTATCAAAAACACTATTACTCCGACTCCTGTAACCAGATATATCCAGAAATTCCATCAGGGACAAGTGGATCACCTTCACTTCCAGGCTATAGAAAGACTTATTCCAAATCCCAGAAAAGGAAATTTCAATAAATGTCTTCTACAAAAAGAATTTAAGATGGATTTATGCATTCCTGACGTTAACCCCTTCCCCCCCCATGGATTAAATGAAGGATTTAAGTACACACCATTTATCCACAATTAAACACTATAGGCGAATTACTCTAACGAAATACAACTATATTTAATTTTAACATCCATTATCCATACTAATTACATTTATTTTTACACTCTATTATTTTCTTTCTGTATATCTTCTTTACTATTCATTATACTACGTGCTTAGCGCTCTGATGATCTTATCCCAATGCAGTGCTAATTTAGAGTTTACATACTTGCTATTTACTATAATCCTTACATCCATTTAGAACTGTATGATCTAATTAACGACTATACGAATTATTTCATCCTGTATAACAATCTACTTTACTTTATGACATCGCTTCACTTATCAATGCTAATTATAATTCCATTTCATATTTAATTACAAGCATTATAAGTAATAATAAACAATGAAATCATATCAAACTTAATAATATACTATGGGCAAATATTTCCTTAACATCATCCTGCCTCACTATAGAAAATCATCTTTTCTTACTGATTAGGGACATTGTAATGTTTAACATGCATATACATAATTCATTTTACCCTTTCAAATATATCTTAATGATTTTGGTTATATTTGGCCACCCTGCAATGTCTAACATCCTTATTATACCAACATAAACAAGGGCAATTATTAATCTTGCTCGATATTTCATTATGTTACACTGTATGATTTTGATACAGCTATTAGTTCTCTTGATCATTTGCCTACAAACTGTATAGGGTTAACTACGACATCATTCACAATGACGTGATGGACCTATCATCGCAAAGGGCGCGTTATTTAAACTTCAATAAACCCGGGATATGGTTCCCCCTTCAAGAGCCACCTTACCGGCGAAACGCGCGTCGGGGCTCTGCTGCACTCTTTTCCCTTAGCTACTCTGATTCTGTTACTATACTTACCTTAGATTCTTTCCGTATACCTCATCATTTGGTGTTACAGGTAGGCAAGATTGTTGAGGGGTTGCTAGGGAAGAGCTCAGTTTAGCGCATTCATAGAAATTGTTAAATTTGTAAAATCGATAGCTTAGAATTTACATTAGGTGCCCTTGAAGGCACAGATGCAGGGTTAGTTACAACTGACATTTATTAAGCGGACATTACAAATAACCGTTATACCTACTGGGGCTTCTTTATACGATATCAGCACAAGTCACTTTTCGTTTCAGTTAACCAATGAAACCCTCAGCCTTGATATCCCAGTCCATACTACAGACTATATTTAATTACTCTATGCACTATAATCTTGTTTCACTTATTTTACAGGATAGAGATAGGAACTCAAACTAGACAGATAGGTGACATCCCCTTTTTCTCTCTCTGAGCTCTATAAATGCTTATTTACAGATAGTTACCTTTATTTTTGATACAAGTATAATCTCAGATAGTTACTTTTCTCCAGTTAGTGATTTCATTAGAAGTAACTATTTTGCTCAACCAGGAGTCTACATAATTGTTATAATTTATGGTTACATCCTGGAGAAGGTAGTATTTAACATTTTCCTGTATACACTATAATTCCAGTAAAGGTACTTATTGCTTGTATATAACTATCCCCGCTATATATTCCTTCAATCCCCTGTATTCCCGTGTTCTAAGGATATTTATTTCTTCTTTAAGAATATCGATTAAATGTAAAATTCTATTTGTAAAATGTATTAAGGAATTTATCTGGTTAGGACAGTTTATGTTCTCTCGCTCTCCATATCTAACTTTTGTGAAGGGTTAATCCCTCTATTCTGTCCACAAGATACTCACTTTATACACCAGTAGCTTCCTACTGTTTATTTTGGAGGATCTTAATGAAGGTCAGGACCGAACCCCCTCTTCCCCCCTGCCCCTGAGTGGTACTCCTTAAGCCCCTAAGACAAAGACCGTGACTTATATTCTGTATGTGAGGAGATGCGTTTAATCGCCAGTCGTGGTGATTGTTCATTGGCTTGGTACCTGAGCCGTACAGAGTCACACATGTTTTGAGGCAACTTGGTGTGCCCGTGGTATACGCGGGAATATGCTAACGGTGGCCGTCAACATGGTCGCCTGAAAACACGTCCCATCAAATTAATGGTTAGTCGCACAAACCTGTCACCTCCAACCGTGAATGGGAGGTTCATGACCTCTGTGGGGGGAGATGGTACTCATGTGACCAGTTGTACTTGTGGCACGAATGCAACGCCGTAAGCGGCGGCGGGAATGGACTGTGGAAGACTGCTTTGTGTCTGTCTGGCCGGATAGCTGGCAGGGATGAGTGCCCTCTTTCTGCCTGGAGGCTGCGGGTAAAGGCTTCTTCCCTATATATGGTAATATATAGGTGTTATTTTTAATTCGGGGCTTACAATCACACCTCATATCCAGTCTGCTGCCAAATTCTGTCAATTAAACTCTGCCGGTGACCTTCTGCTGCCCGCTGCTAGCACCCACACTGCTTTCACACACTTGCAGGACTTATTGCAGGCGGCTCGATTATGGAATAGTCTCCCTCCCATCAAACTCTACTGTAGTCTCCAAAATACAGATTAAAGGAATAATGCAGGCAGTTCATTTAATCGAAGTTGCTATACTGCCTGCAGTACCACCCCCTTAAACCAGGGGTTCCCAATTAATTTATGCCGTGGAACCCTTTGACATAGTGTACTATCAACATGGAAACCGAAAAAATCTTTGGAGCCGTAGCGCAGGTATTAAACATAGTAGTTCTTCGGAGCAGGTGTGCTTTTGTGTTTACAATTGGTGTTTGTATATCATGTTTGCATTTTGATACAGGGATGTGTTTATATGTAATGTTTGCATTTGCGTGCAGGGGTGTGTTTGGATGTTGTGTTGGCTTTTAAATGTGGATGTACATTTATGTGAAGGGTGTGTGAGTGTTTGTTTATAAATTTGGAATTTGAATTCAGGGGTGTTGTTTTTGTATGTGATGTTTGTGTTTGCAAGTGTGTGTTTGCATGTTGTGTTGGTGTTTGATTGCTGGGATGTATACACATATACTGCCACGTACAGACACATTAACACACATAAAAACATTGACATATACACACAGACCTTAAGACATGCATAGATATTGATACACAGATGCACACTGGCACATACACTGATGCATTCATACTGACATACACACACTGGCACATACAAACACACCGACACAGACATACTGACATATACACACACACCGACATAGACATACTGACATATACACACACACTGGCACATACAAACACACCGACACAGACATACTGACATATACACACACACTGGCACATACAAACACACCGACACAGACATACTGACATATACCCACACACTGGCACATACAAACACACCGACACAGACATACTGACATATACACACACACTGGCACATACAAACACACAGACACAGACATACTGACATATACACACACACTGGCACACACACTGACACATACACACACAATCTGACATACATTAGAGCCACCCTTCTGTTAACTTACATTGTGTGTCCAGGAGGGTGGCGTGCTTGTGGTCCTGGTGATGTTGGCTGAGGCTGATGGGAGTGAGCTGCTGCATGCTCACTCCACCCTATCCTTTGCCATGCATAATGCTCCTTCTATTGGCAGCCGTCTCCAGCCTCCTCCCTCCCTAACGCCCGGCAGCAACTCTGTGATCTCTGTGATCTGCTATAACTTCTCCCCAGCCTGCCAATACTACAAGGGCCCAGTTTTGCTTCTTAAAGAACTCGGTCCCTGCTAAGCGATAAAATCACGCCTGCCATTTTGGTTGGCAAAATCACGGCAGAACCCCATTTTTGTTTTCACAGAACACCAATTGATTAACGCTGCCCTAAACCCTTTAGTACACTATTAGAGGGCTTAGATATTGTCTGTCTTGAATAAAAATGCTGTAACCACCCAAAAATAAATAAATAAAAAATACATTCTGCATGATATACAAATCATGAATTAAAAGGAGAATAAAATTAAAAATGTAATGGCCTTATTTTTTTGTTCAAATGACTGATTTGATCAATATAATGAGCGCTGTGAGTAACACAGTCACCTCTTACCCTTTTTATTTTGGGGTGCTATAATTGAACTTGCACTGTCCCCCATTTTCTGTCTGTTTTTGAGAGTTTTGACTGTAGTTATTCTCCAAAGTCCAAACAGCCACATATTATGTGTATATTCAGTAGTGTGTAT
>OW240915.1:334957628-334968168 GCA_933207985.1 Pelobates cultripes
CACACACACACACTCAGCACCCGTACACACAAACACATACACTGCTGTGTATTCAGCAGTCTGTATGTATTCAGCATTCTGTATGTGTGTGTATTCAGCAGTCTGTGTGTGTGTTTGTGTGTGTGTTTTCAGCAGATGGTGTGTATGTATTCGGCAGTCTGTGTGTACTCAGCAGTCTGTCTATCTGTGTGTGTATTCAGCAGTCTGTGTGTGTATTCAGCAGTCTGTGTGTGTGTATTCAGCGGACTGTGTGTACGTATTCAGTAGTCTGTGTGTATCAGACATGTGCAATTCGTTTCAGTCCAAATTTAAATTCGTCCGAAATTCGGCAATTCAGACGCTTCCGAATTGCCTTAGTGCCAAATTTCGGAAATGCCGAACCGAACCGAATTTCTGAATTTCGGAAGTGCTGAAGTGCTTCAGATTTCTGGAAAGTGGCAAAACAGGAGAGGGAGGGAAAATTAAGGGAATGATGACAGGAATCTAACCCTAACCCTAAGCTTACTCCTAGCCCTAAACCCACCTCTACCCCTAAACCGACACGTATCCCTAGTAGGGTTAGGTATAGGTTTTAGGGTAGAGGAAGGTTGGGGTTAGGGGTAGGGTTGGGTTTAAGGGTGGGGTTAGGGCTAGGAGTTAGGGGTAGGAGTTAGGGCTGGGGTAGGGTTAGGAGTTAGGGATGGGGTAGGGTAAGGGGTGGGGTAAGGAGTAGGGTTAGGGAACTGCTGAATTCCCAAAGTTCTCAAAGTCCCAAACTGCCGAAGTCCGTATTTCAGAAGTCCCGCATTTCGGAAATGTCCCAAATTTCCAAAGTGCTGCATTTCCGAAGTGCCCAACCGAATTGCCAAAGTCCCGAATTTCAGAAGTCCGAACCAAATTTTTTGCCCATGCACATCCCTAGTGTTTAGGTTTGTGTGTGTGTATTCAGCGGACTGTGTGTGTGTATTCAGCAGACTGTGTATATGTACTCAGCAGTCTGTGTGTGTATTAAGCAGTCTGTGTGTGTGTGTGTATTCAGCAGTTGGTGTGTATTATTGTATGTATGCATTGCATTTTTTGGAGATACCATTAAATATAAGCTTGTGTGTGTATGGACTCAGCAGTCTGTGTGTAAGTGTATAAATCAGCCTTTGTGCATTCAGCAACGCCTGTGTGCATTCAGGAGTCTGTGTGCATTCAGAAATCTGTGTGTGTGTGTGTATTCAGTAGTCTATCAATAATTAAAATTTTAATTCCTGTGAGTTGTTGTGTAGGCAGGGCCCCAGTGCACTGCTTTGTCCAGGGGTGGGGGGGCGCATAATGTTGTTAAGATGGCACTGCTAAAAAGGCCTTCAAGAATCAAGAAAAAATGGGTAAAAATAAACTGTCTCCCTTAAAATTAAATGCCAGGTAATATGTCTTTAGGTAAAAGTGGTATCCACCAAATATTTATAATGCTTAGTTTGGAGTCCCTCAATATAGTGACGCCGTAACTAAACAATATAAAAATAAGTGGAGTGCAAAACCTCAAAAATAGGTGCACCATACAATACAAATATCAAATTATATACTTTGGTAGGTTTTTTCAATTGCTCACGATTGGAATCATCATAAAAAGGAAAAATAGATAGCATATAATAGTGCAATATGTATAGATAGGTTGGTAGTTGATAAATATGTATCAGTACAATGTATAACTAGTATACTTAAAGTATTAAAAAAGTTTATTCGAGGGGCGTGGCTAGACGAGCACCAGAGCGGACGCAAACCTCTGGAGCTCCGAGACAGAGAGCTGAATATAGCTATATATTCGAAATATAGGAGCCCCACAGGCGACATCCCTACTCACCCTCCAACAGAGACTACTATGGGGCGCAAAAATAGGAAAAAACAGCCACCAGCGACCCCGAGAATGCCGGACATCAGGCTCTCCTTTGAGAGGCCTGCAGCCGCAACCGGGCTCCCGCTAAAATGGCGCCCGTGGCCCGGGCTGAAGAGGAGGCCTCGGAAGCATCCCAGGAGGAGGGAGACATATCCACCTTAACTGAACCAGGAGAAGACTACCCAGAAACGGACTCCGACGAGCACTCCTCCCCAGTGACTAAAGGAGACATTAAAAACCTCCTGCAAGGCATAAGGCAAGTCTGGAAATTGGACCTGAAAGAGGCCCAAGCAGACATAGGAGACCCCTCACAAGAGGATCTCCGTAATAGAAAATAAAGAGCAGTCTTGGGAACACCAGATGCAGGACATCCACAACCAAATAGAGGACCTGGCCACAAAGGTGCAGAAACCGCACTGGAATCCCGTCACAGGCGCAAGAAAGGCTGCATGCGGGGAATCCAGGAAACAGTGAGTGAAGAAGCCCTGCTACCCTTCACCCAGAGACTGGTGGCTTTGATGGGTCTAAAGAGTAAAGATACCAAAGGGATGGTGGTCTCGGCATTCAGAGTACGCAAAGCGGCACCTCCAGGAGCACCGAGAGACACAAGAGTCATCACCAGAGATATTGCAGTGAGAACCACTATCCTCAACAAATCCAGAGAGATCAAGACGTCCCGGCTCGAGGGCTGCTGCGTGACAATCTATGGGGACCTTCCCTTCGAGGTGCTAGTGGCACCAGTAGCCAAGAGAGAGGCAGAGGCCTGATACCGCTGGGGAGAAGATGGAACACTGAACATCCAAAGGGGGAACGAGACACTTACCTTATCGGCTGGGGAAGACCCCACGGCATTCTGGAAGACCATGAACATACCGGGCACAGAACCAAAAAATACTGGAGCCTGACCCTGAGCATGCCAATAAAGGTCAACGGAGAGCCTGCGGGCAGAGCAGCTCTATAACAAGGACTGATCCACTACTTGCCTAGCCCCATGCCAGGCTACATGCCTTACAGACCACACAAGACTCACATAGCCAGCGAGAGAGACAGCCCCACACTATGACGTACTGGACGGCAAATCCATGACACTCAGTCCCTCGGACATATTACAAGACACACTACAAGACGCAGAACCACATAGCCCTGACGCCAATCACCGACAACACAGACACAATGGCACCCACAGAGAATGAACCGCATGAGACTACACAAATAGACAACACATAATAACTCACAGGAGACGAGAAAACACACCAGACTATAACAAGACCCAATTGAAGGCAACCTGTGTGACGTGTATGTAAGAGCAGCAGAACTCTAAACTATATGACCTATAGAAGAGGCAAAAGCATAATGCTTGCCTCCATGACATACTCTGTATCAAAATCCTCAATAAAATACAAATTATAAAAAAAACAAAAAAACAAGTTTATTCCATAGATTTATACATAACAAATACACATAGTGTATAGCCACTTACAAGATTGCAGTTAATGAGCGTATGAGGGCTAAATGCACCGCAACTCACGAAAGCTTGTTTGTGTGTGGTCTTTCAGAGTAGGGTAGGTTGAGGCAGTGAATGCTCAATTGATGAAAGTCTCCTGTCCCCTTGCTCAGCACTGCAATACTTCCAGCAGCTCCGAAACGCTTGTCGCAATTGTAAGAGCCTACATAAGTATAATCTTTGATATTTGTACTGTATGGTGCACCTATTTCTGAGGTTTTGCGCTCCACCTATTTTTATATTTTTACATTTCCTCTGTTACCTGCAGATAACTGTGCAGAAATTCAATTTAAATTTTGTTTTTGTTGCCCAATACTTGAGAGTTATACACCAGAAATCATTTGTGTTTTATAAACCAAAACTCTTATTGTGTGCAGGATTAAATTCTTCCAGGAAAAAAGCGATCTTTGCCTTTATTTGAAATGTGATAATGAACACAATTTAGTGCCAACCAATCATAAGTCAGCTGTTGATCTAGGTACTTTCCAACTTGTTGAACTTTGTTATCACACAGATGTAGTTGAACTAGAAACGGATTTATAAAAATAGTTTACTCTGTAATACAGAAGTGTATCTATAAATGAAACATTTAATAGTGATACAGTAGTCAATATGTTTACGAATGCAGAGCTCAGCCAGGAACTGAAACAGAGCCCAGCCATCAGGAACTAAAACAATACAAAACCCAAACAGTGCAGCGCTTATATTAAAGTGACCCAAATATAATACAAACATATGGAAATATACCTTAAAGGGACACTGTAGTCACTGTAACCACTTTGTCTCTTTGAATTGGTTATAGTGCCTGGAGTGCCCTGGCACTGTCCCTCCATTCAGTGTTGCACCATGTTTGTGCAGTATGCCACAAAATAAGAGTCCTTGGCCACCCACAGTCCGGCCCCTTCTGTATGTGTAGCTAAGGCAGAGATTACACACTTCCTTGTTGTCATACCCATTCATACCGTCAGTTGGAGCTCTGACAGGTTAAAAGCAGTCAGCTGACACTCTCAGCCAATCACAGCTGCCCATTGCTGTCCAGGGTAATACTTCCTTATTAGCCAAAGCAGCACAGAGGGGATGGACTGCCGTGGTCTCTTGTTTAGCATTAAAACATTACAACATTAAAAACTGTTTAATGCTGAAAGAAATGATGGCACCAGGGGACTCCATACACTATAACCAGCTTAATGAGATGAAGCAGATACAGTGCCTACTGTGTCCCTTTAATATACCATTGAATAATACTATGAATACAGACCAGGTGTGTGTCATTTTGTGTATACTGTGTTTGTGCAGCAATATGTCTATACTGTCTCTGAATGTGGAGGGTGCGGGTCATTATGGGTATAAAGTAATGAGTGTGCCTGCCATGCTGAGGCAGCTCTCTAATTAGGTGACGACGACAAAGTAAGTGTCTCGTGAGCTCTGGCCTGAGCATTGCTGCAGTTTATCACAGCTACCCTCTGACACTTCAAGTGCAGGAGCTTGCGAGGCAACCAGGACCGCCATCAGGGGGTGAAAACCATGACCCGGGACCACGTGTAGCGGAGGAACTCCACACACTTAAGGCCACCCGATGGGCCCTATATCTTCAGGGGCTTGTCAGCACTGTGGCCATGTAATATCGGCCGTGTAATATATTAAAAAATATATATTATTAAAAAATATATATGTATATATATTTTTTTTTTTTAAAGTGCAGTACCGCAAGTGCTGCTGAGAGGAAGTGATGGTTGTTTACTTCCTACCAGCTCACTCCGCACGGGAGGAGAGACAGCATGGAGGCCTTGAAGAGGAAGAGCCACGCTGACTCCCACTAGCCCCAGCCACCCTCCTGCAAGGAAAAGTTAAGGAGGGTGGTTGAAAAATTAGATGTGTGTGTCAGTGTGTATGTCTGTCAGTATGTATGTCTGTATGTCACTATGCATGTCAGTATGAATATATGTCTGTTAGTATGTATGTATGTATGTCAGTATGTATGCATGTATGTATGAATGTATGTCTGTATGTCAGTATGTATGAATATATGTCTGTCAGTATGTATGAATGTATGTCTGTCAGTATGTGTGTATGTCAGTATGTCTGTATGTATGTCAGTGCCTGTATGTAGGTCAGTATGTCCTTATGTGTGTGTGTGTGTGTGTGTGTGTGTCTGTATGTATGTTAGTATGTGTCTGTGTTTTATTATTTATGTCTGTGTGTCTATATATGTGTATATGTCCCAGTATGTGTGTGTCAGTATGCATGCCTATATGTATGTATGTCTATCTGTTTCAGTATGTGTATCTGTTAGTATGTATGTGTGTGTGTCAGTATGTGTCTGTGTCCTTTTGTATCAGTGCGTGTTTTTGATGGTGTTTGTATTCCTGTGGGCGGGATTTGGAGGCTGGCCTCCGGGGGCCCCGAACCTGAGCTGAGTTAGGGGCCCCAAAATTTCTGGTAGCGGCCCAGGAGGCAACTATGTTATGTTCAGCAACTCTGCACCCGGCCGCACTTCAAGTGCAGGAGCTTGCGAGGCAACTAGGGCCGCCATCAGGGGGTGACAACCATGACCCGGGCCCCACGTGTAGCGGAGGAACTGCCGCCGGTGCAGCTGCACCAGGGCCCGTACGCTGATGGGGCCCATCGGGTGGCCCACGCACTTAGGGCCACCCAATGGGCCCTATATCTTCAGGTGCCCGGTCAGCGCTGCTGCCGGGCACCTGGGAGGAAGTGATGGCTGTTCACTCCCTACCAGCTCACTCCGCACGGGAGGAGAGACAGCGTGGAGGCCTTGAAGAGGGAAAGCCCTGCTGACTCCCATTATCCCCAGCCACCCTCCTGCAAGGAAAAGGTAAGAAACAGGAGGGTGGCTGAAAAATTAGATGTGTGTGTCAGTGTGTATGTCTTTCAGTATGTATGTCTGTATGTCAGTATGCATGTATGTCAGTGTGCATGAATGTCAGTGTGCATGTATGACAGTATGTATGTCTGTATGACAGTATGTGTGTCTGTATGAATGCATGTCTGTCTGAATGTATGTCAGTATGTATGTATGAATATATGTCTGTATGTATGCGTCTGTATGTAGGTCCTTATGCGTGTGTGTGTGTGTGTGTGGGGGGGGGGTGTGGGATTTGGACCTCCAAGGGCCCAGAACCTGAGCTGAGTTAGGGGCACCAAAATTTCTGGTGGCGGTCCTGGAGGCAACTATCTCATGTTCTGCAACTCTGCACCCGGCGGAGTTGCATACTGCATAGCTAGCCCACTGGACCTCAAAGGACACCACTAGATCACCAGGGAATCGATTACTGACCCCGCTTCCTGGCCAAAGAGGGGGGCAAATATTTTTTTTTTTATAAAGCTACTACAGTGTGGAGATAGTAATCAATATAGTGGTGAGAGCAAACAAAAAAGATTTGTTTTACCACATGTAGTACATTCAAATCTGTAAAAGACATGAAAAAAGACCATAGGATAATACAGTAAAACACCAATATTTATAAAGCCCAACTTGGCCTCACTCACATGGTGCTGAGCCACTCAAAATAGCTGGCTCACACTTTGAAGCTTTTCAACAAAAGGATAACGTGGATGCAGGGCTGCCATCAGAAATTGTGGGGCCCCTGACACAGCTCAAGGTCTGGGCCCCCCGGTGCCTGCACCCGAGTCCGCCCAAAGTGCTGCAGTCCCCACACCCCTCTCCCCCTCCCCCCCCCGAGTCCGCCCACAGGAATGCAGTGTCTGCAGGGCCGGTGCAAGGATTTTTGCCGCTCTAGGCAAAAGTAAAGTTTGCCGCCCCCCCCATGTAACATCACAATACCCCACCCATATGATCTGCCATGTTAACTAACACCAATGCTGCAGTGCCGCCGTGTTTACATTAAAAGGCCTGCAGGGACAGGCTAGACACCAGAACCACTACATTAAGCTGTAGTGGTTCTGGGGACTATATTGTCCCTTTAATGTGAGGTAAATTAGAGATTAGTGCCACAAATAATATACTAGATTGCCTACTTACAACCAGATGAGGATGATGATGGGCTCTAGCTCCCCTCTGGCTCCACTGATCTGGTGTAGAACAGGCTCTCTGGAGGTGGTTTGTAACTGTGGTCACAAAAATCAATGTTCTGGGATCAACGGGAAGCAGCTCCATTTTTTTGAGGGCCCTTTACACAGCTCAATGTCTGGGTCCCAGGATCCACCTCCATGTTCCACCAATGAGTTTGTTCACAGGGGGTGGAGTGTGTGTGGGGGGATGTCCTGATGTGTGTAAGGAATGCATTGTGTGAATCTGTGTTTGTATGTGTAAGGGCTGCAAGGTGAGTTTGTGTATGTATGGGATGCAGTGTGTGCGTCTGTAAGGGATGCATTGAGTGTGTGTAAGGGTTGCATTGTGTGTTGCTGTGTGTAAGGGATGCATTGCTTGTGTATGTGTGTCTGTGTGTAATGCATTGTTTGTTTTTCTCCCCCCCTCAAATTTCCTTCCTCTCCCCCCCTCCCTCAAATTTCCTTCCTCTCCCCCTCCCTCAAAATTTCCTTCCTCTCCCTCAAAATTTCCCCTTCCCCTCAAATTCTCCTTCCTTCTTCTCTTCCCTCAAATTTCCTTCTTCTCCCCTCTCAAATTCTCCTATCTCTCCCCTTCCTTAAATTCTTCTCCCTCCCTTCCTTAAATTTTTCCTCCCTCCCTCCTAAATTTCTTTCCTCCCTCCCTCCCTTCCTTAAATTCTATTTCCTCCCTCAAATTCTCCCTCCCTCCCTTAAATTTATTTCTCCTCCCTCCTCTCTCCTTAAATTTATTCCCCCTCCCTTCCTTAAATTTATTTCCTCCTCCTTCCTTCTTAAATTTTCTTTTCCTCCCTCTCCTCCTCTTTTAAATTTCTTTTCCTCCCTCCCTCCCTTCCTTAAATTTCTTTCCTCCCTCCTCCCTCCCTTAAATTTATTTCCTCCCTCCTCCCTTAAATTTATTTCCCTCCCTCCATCCCTTCCTTAAATTTATTTCCCCTCTCTCTCAAATTCTCCTCCTTAAATTTATTTCCTCCCCCCCTCCTCCCTTAAATTTCTTTCCTCCCCCTACCCTCCCTCTGACAGCCAGCCGGCCGGCGCGCGTGGGAGCACTCTCCTCTGAGTGCTTCCTCTTCAGCTGTCAGGGTCAGCCTCTGGGGGGCCCTGAGGTGACTGGCTGCTGGGCCCCCCAGGAGAAGAGGCTGGCCCAGTGGGTACATACCGGGGTCGCAGGGCCCCCTGCGACCCGGTAAGTACCCACTAAATGTGGGGCCCGGACGACCTTAGCAGTCCGGGCCCCCCAGGACCGCCGGGCCCATGACAACCGTTGCGGTTGTCATGCCCTGATGGCGGCCCTGCGTGGATGTTCTCTGGAAGTGCAGCATTCAACCAGGTTTTCAACACCTTTCAAGCTCTATATACTCCAGCAGGCAAGCTGAATCAGGGATAACAATTTATTGAAGCTTTAAAATACACTTGATTCCAAACATAAAATTTAAAACCATATAGTTTTTAAATGTTATATTTGGAATCAAGTGTATTTTAAAGCTTCAATACATTTTTATCCCGGTCACATTAATCCCGCTTACTCCTGTCACACTCACCTCCCCCAGACCTGTCACATTCCCTCCTCCAACCATGCCACATTCATTCCTGTAACACTCCCAGCAACACTCTGCCCCCTAACCATTCGCTGTTTTCACTTTTTTCCTGCTAGTGTCTTCTTAAGTGCTAACATCTGCAAAACCTGTCATGGGGACCACTAGTCACCCATAGGAATGGAAACGTTATAGGTCAGGGCATCTCCGGAAACCTTTAGGGCCATGCATATTAGGGGTTAATGTGAAGGGGAAGGAAGAGGGGGTGAAAAATGCATCTTTGCTGGTGTAGCCAAAAATCCTTCCTTGCACCGGCTCTGTATTTAAAAGGATATGTTTGCATTTAGCCATGGTATTCTGGTTTACTACTTGAAATGTAACTAGTTGAAGACATAATTTTTTGTCCATGAGCAGCATGTCCGTTCATGTCCGGACAGTTTTAAAAAAACATTTGCAGGTTTCCAGTGTTTTTGTGCAGATGTTGTTGTGTATATTGGTGTGATCTTGGTTACTAACCTTGTCTTTGCCACTTTAACCCCTTAAGGACACAACTTCTCTAATAAAAGGGAATCATGGCGGAATATTTCCGTCATGTGTCCTTAAGGGGTTAATAAGATTCTTAAATCTCTAAAAAATGATATTTTGCATTATCAATGTTTAGTGCAGCATCCTAATTAATTACAGTGCTTTGGACCGTGATGTAGGGGTTATCTCCGCGACACCAGCACATATTACCATATTTCCAAACGAAACTTGGGGTTAGCGGGACAATCCATACCCCTAAAGCACTCTAGCTTGCTGACATGTTTTATGCATGAAGAGTGTGTCCACTTTATTTTGTTTTACAAAAAGTGCAGATTTCAATAGGAACTGGCACTTTTATAAATTAAACTGGTTGCATCCATCCAGCTGTCAATCAAACAGGTCTAGTTACTTCCTGGTTTGGTTAGCTCAGTGGAGCTAAACTCAGTAGTCAGACAATTGCCTAGAGCACCTGCCTTGCACAGACGACTTTTCATTGAGCTGCATTGGGAGGTCTGTGATTGGACAGCCACAGAAAGTCTAAGCTAGGGAAGAAGAAGAATACAAAAATAAATGTCCTGCGCTCACTCCCATCACTCCTGGACGGCAGCAACGACCACAGTACACATCAGCTCCAATACATATAGTAAAAATCAAAGAAAAAAGTTACCTGCACTCTCTCCTTAATCAATGGCCACTAGAGAGAATGCCCGCCTGCCAACGTCAAGGCAGACCTCCCTAGATGCGTCCTACTCTGACCCTTCACCTTGCTTCCTTGAGCCTCTGGCAAAGATATCTCTAAAGAGACAGAAAGGGGTATTTTTTATATGCATCCCTATATACTTATTAACCCTTAATAGGGAACACATGGTATGGACGGCAGCATTGTAACCTAACTGTGTGATACAAAACAAGTCTTGCAACGGTTTCAGACAAGAGATCTGCAGCAATGCAAATTTTTTTAATTATTTGCATTCATGCTTTCATTGCAGTATATCTACTAAACGGTGATTTTTATTTATATTCATCGGGGCAATGGATTGTCCATTTAAACTGAGCACTGAAGTGTAA